>JAOXNJ010039435.1:0-12976 GCA_028566655.1 Metis holothuriae
GGATGCCAGTAGGGGTGCTCGATGATGGCTGTGGGGGCGAAGTGTTGGAGTAGAGGGGGTTGGGTTGGCCAGTTCTCTAGTGCATTATCTACTTTTTCTTGCCAGTCTGCTTGGGGCATGTCGGCTCCTACCCAGACGCCTCGGCTGCCCCAGGCCTGCTCGGAGTAGCCTGAGATTTTGAGAATGAGTTGGCGCTCTTTCTGGCTTAATTGACCGACTTCACTCAGGGCGTGGAGTTCGAGCTGGGGGTGGGTGGCTAGGTAGGGTAGTGGGGTGGGGTCCATTGGCCATGCGCGGGGGATGAGCGCTTGCAGGCGCTGGAAACGGGAGCGGCGCAGGCCAAGTTCCCAGGCTTGTTGGAGGGGCTTGAGCCAGAGGTGGGCTGCCCAGAGTTTCTCTTCAAACAGGGGGCGGGGTGGGTTTTGTAATTGGATTTCTCCTTGGGCGGCGCGTTCAATGAGTGCTTTGGCGGGGGGGATGTTTTCCCAGTCAAAGAGTTCAAAGAAGCGGTAGGCGAAGTCTCCGTCTGCGAGTTGGGCTTGTTCGGCTGGGTGGACTTGGACAGGGAGGTCTTGCTCGCTCAGTAGTTGGGCTAGCCACTGCATTTCTGGGCGGTAGGCGCTGCTTTCTTCGCTGACTAGAATTTGCCCGCCGCGCTCGGGGAAGAGGCTGGCGAAGCCATCGAGCATGCCGCTTTGGCCGCCGATAACTGGCCAGCCGGCTTGGGCGTAGGCTTGGTTGAGCCAGTGGGTGAGGCCGATGCCGCCGGGCACGCTATCGAGTTCGGTGATGGCGAGATCGTTTTCTTGCAGCAGCAGGTCTGGGCGGATGACTTGGGGGCGTTGGTCGCGGAGAGCTGGAGCGCGTTGGGCTTGGATGAGCCAGTCTGGCTTGCCCGCGTCGAGGCTTTGGTGCAGCCATGGGGGCAGGCTGCCTTTGACGCTGCGTTGATAGAGTTCTTGTTGGGCGTTTTGGAAGCGATCGAGTAGGTGGCCTAGGCGCTGGATGCGCTCGATGAGTTTGCGCGGCAGGGGGAGGGGGCGCGGGCTGGAAAGCCAGTTTTGATCTGCAAAGAGGCCGTCTTTGGGGAGGCTGTTTTGCAGGCTTTCTTGGCTGAGTTCGTGCATTTTGGAGAAGTTTTCAGTTTTCAGTTTTCAGTTTTCAGTTTTTGGCGCTTTTTGCGCTAATCGCTTTCTGCTTGGCTGAATTCTGTTCCAGTTGAATTCTGTTATGGCTTATTCCTCGATGGCTTCTACTTCGAGCACTTCGATGATTTCTAGTTCTTCTAGTTCTTCTACTTCTTCTAACTCTTCGGTTTCTTCTGAGTCTGGTGCTGGGTCTGCTGGTTGGCTTGCGGAGGTGTCGCTGGGATCTTGCTCGCTGGTTTCTGTGGCGGTTTCAGTCTCGCTGCTGTTCTCTTCTGTGGCTGCTTCGCTGGATTCTTCGCTGCTATCTGCTGCCTCTGGTTCTGGTTCCTCTGCTGGGGGTTCGAGCGGGGTGGCTTCTTCGATGTGCACAATGGGGCTGTTTTCTGGGGCGGGCTTGAGGCTTGCGCGTTGGCGTTCTTTCCAGTTGGGGTAGCCTTGGGCGAGAAGTTCGCGGTATTGTTTGGCGCCTTCGGCTTGCTGGAGGCCTTCAAAGGCGCGGATCATGCCAGTGTAGGCGTAGGGGGTTATGAGGGGATCAACGAAGGCGTTGGCTGGAGCGACATAGGCGCGGGCGGCCTCTTCCCATTGTTCTTGGGCGAGGGCGAGGTCTCCTGAGAGGAGCATGAGTTCTGCGTGGGTGCGGCCTTCTTGGATGAGTTCTTGGCCTGCTTGGATGTCGGCGGCAGCAAGGGCAAAGCGGCCTTGTTCTAGAAGGCTGCGGGCGCGGCCAACGAGGGCTTGGGCGCGTTGGGTGGGGCGATCTTCGAGGGCGAGGAAGTTGGTGTAGGCGATGGTGGCCTCGGCGTAGCGGCCGCTTTGGGTGAGCGAGCGGGCGAGGTAGAGGTGGAGCACGCGGCGTTGGTCAAGCACGAGTTCGTTTTCGTAGACTTGGCCGAGGTATTGGACGGCGCGTTCAAAGTCTTTGCGGCTGTAAAATTCTGCTCCGAGCCAGAGCAGGTTGGCGCGGGCTGCGGGGAGGTTTTCGTCGAGTTTGAGGGCGCGGTCTACGGCTTCTGCGGTCCCTTCGAGGTCATCGAGGGCGCGGTAGCTGGGGATGATGAGGGAGAGGGCGTAGAACTGGCGGCGGGGGTCTAGGTCGGCGCTGGTTTGCAGGGCGGTGATGGCTTTGGGGTAGTCTTCTACTTGGCGGTAGGCTTCTCCGAGGCGGCTGTAGACTTCAGCTGCGGCTTGGCTTTGGGGGAAGTTGCTCAGCAGGCCGTCGAAGGCGTTAATGGCTTCTTCGGGGGCTCCGAGTTCCATTTTGAGTTCTGCTAGCTGGCGCCAGGCGCTTTCTGCGGCTTGGCTCTGGCCGTAGGTGGTGATGACGGCTCGAAAGCCTTCTTCGGCGACACCGACATTGCCGAGCTTCCAAGCACTGTGGGCGCGCATGACTTGGGCTTGGGCAATTTTGGGGTGGTTGGGGTACTTTTCTCGAAGCTGGGTGAGTGATTGGTTGGCGGCGGCGTACTGCTGATTGCGGGTTTGTAGCCAGCCGAGTTTGTAGAGGTAGTCTGCGCGAAATTCGGGGAACAGGTTTTGCTCATCGGTGATTTTGCTAAACCAGTCTAGGGCGGCTTGTTGGTCTTGTTGGCGCAGCAGGGAATCGGCCACGATGAGGCGGGCGCGGTCTAGCCAAGGGCTTTCTTTGGCGCGGCGCTGTTGGGCAAGGTAGGCTTCGGCGGCGGTGACTAGATTGGGGTTTTGTTGCTGGCTGAGGACGAGCAGCTTGCGGTAGCCAGCTTCTGTGCCGGAGGGGCTTAAGGGAGCACCGCGTTGGGCGGCATCATAGGCGAGGATGGCTTCCTCGGGGCGGTTTGAGCGCAAAAAGGCATTGCCGCCCATGAGTTGCAGGCGGGAGCGCAGGATGGGGTCTTTGGTGACGACTTCGGCTTGTTGGTAGACGGCGACGACTTCAATCCAGCGCTCTTGGCGGTAGAGGGCTTCCAGCAGGCCGAAGCGGGCGGAGTTGAGGTCTTGGTCGAGGGCGGCGGCGGTGGCGATGACTTGGCGGAGGTCGCGAATGGCGCCATCGAGGTCATTGGCGCGGAGTTTGAGCAGGCCGCGTTGGTTGAAGGCGTTGGCGTTTTGAGCTTCGTTACGGGGTAGGTTGCCTTCGAGGACGGTGTTGAGGTGATTGTTGATTTGGGCGATAATTTGCTGGTCTTTGGCTTCTACCTGCGGGTCTTTGGCGGGTTCTGAGGGGGAGCCAAGATCGGTTTTTTTCAGCCGCGCAAGGGAGAGGTGGGCTTGGGAGATGTGGGGTGGGGGGGCTTCGCCCGCTTGGTAGAACTGGAGGATGGTCTCGTAGCCGTCGCGGGCGGTGGCGAGGTCTTCAATTTGCTCGGAGCTGATGGCAAGTAAGAAGTTGGCTTCAATTTGAACGCTGGCGCGGGTGCTGAGTTCGCGGGCTTTGTTAAATAGCGGAGCACTGCGATCAAAGCGGTTTGCGAGGTAGTAGATGACGCCGAGCTGGAAGGAGGCGGAGGCGACGGGCTCTCCGCTGTTGGGGAAGCGCTGAATGGTGCGCTGGTAATGTTCGCGCGAGCGGTTGGGCAGGTTGAGGCGGCGGGCGCATTCTCCCATGCGAAATTCCGCCCAGGCGGCTTGAGCGCCTTGGGGGTAGCGGCGCAGGTAGGAGTTGAAGCGGTTGTAGGCGTTTTGCCAGTCTTCGCTCTCGTAGTGGGTCATGGCCAGATCGAAGAGGGCGATGCCGGGCTCTAGCTCTTCGGGCTGGAGAATGGGTTGGGCAGGTTGAGCGGGCTGGGCGGGAGTTGCGGGGACGACTTCGATGACTTCAGCTTCGAGGACTTCTGGCTCAAGGGGAATCACTTCGACCTCTTGGGCGGGGGCTTGGGCGTAGAGGCTGAGGGCGAGCATGCAGAGCAGGCTGCTGAGGACTTGGGGTAAACTGGATGATTGGGCTGACATAGGCAGGAGTCTTTCCTAGCTTAGGAAGGTGAGAAAAAGAGAAAGTGAGGCTTGCTGGGGGCTGGGGGTTAGCGGCTGGATTGGCTCAGGGTTGCGAAGGTGACATTGTAGATTTCTGCGCGGGCGCAGGTGTTGAGCACGCGGGTGACAACGCCGAAGTCTACTTCTTCATCGCCTCTGATGATGACTGCTTGCTCTTCATAAACACTGGCAATGCGTTGCATGCGTTGAAAGAGTTCTTCTTCATTGATGGTTTGGCCATTGAGGATGATGCTGCCATCTTGGCGTACATTGACGATAAGTTGCCCAACTTTTTGACCGCGTTCTTCGGCTTGGTCCGCAACGGGAACTTGGATTTCGAGTTCGCGCTCTTGGTCGCGGATGGCGTAGGTGACGATGAAGAAGATGAGCAACAAGAAGACAATGTCCACCATCGGTGCCAACTGCATTTGCGCAGATGGCGGCATGGCGTTGCGGCTAAACTTCATGGTGGGAGAAACTGGCTAGAGAAACTGGCTTGGCTTTGCTTAGCGAGTAACAATCGGCATTAGTCCTTGCGGTGGAAGCTGGCACCCATCAGTGCAATTAAGTGGGTGGCGGCACTTTCTAGCTCGGAGATGTACTTGGCAACACGACCTCGGAAAATGGAGTAGAAAATGAGTGCGGGAATGCCCACGCAGAGTCCAGCTGCGGTGGTGATGAGCGCTTGGCCAACTCCGCCTGCAAAGCCTGAGTGCGCCACCCCGCCAGCGGCGTTCATGGTGTTTAAGGAAATGTCTTCGAAGGCGCGAATCATGCCGATCACCGTTCCAAGCAAGCCCATCATCGGGGCGATGGCGCCGATGTCGGCCAAGTAGCTGATGCGCTGGCTGAGTAGGTTGGCTTGGCGCACGCCTTCGGCTTCAGCCACTTCGCGTATTTCGGCAAAGTTGGCGTGGGGGTTGTTGGTGCGAAACTCAATGGCGCGTTGGCAGATGCGGGCAATGGCCTCTCCGCGACGGGTGGAGGAGGCGAGAAGTGCGAGGTAATCTTCACGGCGCAGCAGTTGCTCTGCCGTGTCCATGAAGCGATCAGAAATAACACTGCCACGGCGGATGGTGAGCCAGTAGTAGATGATGAGCACGGTGGCGATGAAGGCAACCACGGCCAAGGCGTAGAAGATGATGCCGCCTGCTTCGACATAGCGGTTGAGGCTGTCTCTGAGTGAGGCTAGATTGTCGAGAGCTGAGTTTGAGGCTTCCGCGTCTTGGTCGAGTTCGGCGAGGACTTCAGCGGGGTCAGGCTCGACGAAGCCTGACTCCGAGCCTGTGTCTTCTTGGGCGAGGGCGCTTGAAAAACTCAAGCCAAGGAGCACCATGGCTAAGCTAAAGCTGGAGAGAATGGGGTGGAGAAATCTCATCACTTGGAAAGGGGGTAGTGTAGCCGAAAGCGGCGTTCACGCAACGAACAAGAGGGCGGTAAGGGGGAGAAAATTCCTTCGTGCATGGGAGGGAATTTGCGGGTAGGTTTTTTCCCTCCATGCCTGCCCGCGTCAACAGTCCTCACTTGGATGAGCTGCGTGCGCGCCTGCCCAAGGTGCCGCGTGAGCCGGGGGTGTATTTAATGCGGGACCGGATTTCAAAGGTGATTTATGTGGGCAAGGCCAAAGATTTGCGCTCGCGCTTGAGCTATTACTTTCGTCCTACTAAGCAGACGCTGGGCAATTTGAAGACGCGAGCGTTAATTGAGGCGATTGTGGATTTTGAGTTTCACACCGTGCGCTCGGAGACGGAGGCCTTGCTCTTGGAGGGGAAGCTCATCAAGGAGTTTCGCCCGCGCTACAATGTGGAATTTCGTGATGATAAGCGCTTTATGCTGCTTAAGCTGAGGCGCGATGTGCCCTTCCCGCGCTTTGAGTTGGTGCGCCAGAAAAAGGCCGATGATGCGCGCTATTTTGGGCCTTTTGTGCATGCCCATGCGCTGCGGGGGACGGTGGATTGGCTCAATCGGCGGCTGGGTTTGCGCACTTGCCGGCCTTTGCGCCCGGGGGAGACGGATTACAAGCATTGCAGTGCCGATGTGATTCGCAACTGCTCGGCTCCTTGTGTGAGGCGGGTTGGGGAGGGGGAGTATCAGGCGAAGATTGAGCAGGCGGTGGAAATTCTCACGGGCAAGGACAAGTCTCCGCTGCAAGAATTGGAGGCGGAAATGGCGCAGGCGGCGGTGGAGTTGGACTTTGAGCGGGCGGCTTTGATGCGCGATGTGCGTGAGAATCTGCTCAAGACCATGGAGCCGGTGCGGCGCTTCACCCGAGGCCGTGGGGCGAGTTTAAGTGCCAGCAATGCGGAGGAGGAACTGCGCGAGTTGCAGGGGATTTTGCGCTTGCCTCATCTGCCGCTTGTCATGGAGTGCTTTGACATTTCCAATGTGAGTTCCACTTATGCTGTGGCGAGTATGGTGCGCTTTGTCGGTGGCAAGCCTGACAATCAGGGCTACCGGCGTTATCGAATCAAGACGGTGACTGGGCAAAATGACTTTGCAGCTATGGCAGAGGTGGTCAAGCGGCGCTATTTACGAATTTTACAAGAAAAGAAAAAAGCAGAAGAGTTGGGCGAAGAACCGAGTTTGCAGATGCCAGATTTGATTGTGGTGGACGGTGGCAAGGGGCAGCTTTCCAGTGCGTATGAGGAGTTGCAACGCCTTGGCCAGCCCAAGCAGGCGATGATTGGTTTGGCCAAGCAGGAGGAGGAAATTCACCGCCCCGGCGTGCCTGAGCCGCTACTGTTGCCGCATGATCGCCCTGCGCTCAAGCTGCTGCAACGGCTGCGCGATGAGGCGCACCGCACGGCGAATGGCTACCACCAGTTGCTGGCGCAGAAGCGGGTGCGTGAGAGTGCGCTGGATGGGATTGAGGGCTTGGGGCCAAAGCGCAAGGCGCAGTTGCTTCGGGAATTTGGCAGTGTGGCGCGGATTCGCAAAGCGGGGGTGGAGGGCATTGCGGCCTTGAATGGCTTTTCGGCAAAGCGGGCGGAGGAGATTCTGGCGGCTTTGGGGGTTGAGGCAGAGTCCAAGGAGGAGAAGCGACATGCTCATTGAACTTCCCTACTGGCTTATTGGCCTAACTAATGGCTTGGGTGTGCCGCTTTTGCATTTGGGCTGTTCTTGGCTGGTGACCAAGTTGCCGCTGGGGTGGATTTGGCCTCAGGCTTTTTGGTATCGAAGTTTTGCTGGGGAAAGGTGGCTTTGGGAGCGGGTATTTTTGGTGCGATCGTGGAAGAAGTTTTTGCCCGATGCGGGGCCTTGGTTTGGGGGCGCTGGGAAGAGTAGCTTGCAGTCTTTCGAGCCAGCCTATTTGCAGGAGTTTGTGCAGGAAAGCAAGCGCGGAGAGTTTGCCCACTGGCTGCAGGTGGTCACGATTTCAGCGCTGATGCTTTGGACACCAGAGCCGTGGGCTTGGCTGATTTTGGGCTATGCTTTGCTCTCTAACCTGCCGTGTATTATTAGCTTGCGCTACGCGAGATTGCGTTTGCAAGAGCTGTTGCGGCGGCGGGCGGGGTTTCAGTAAAGCGGCTAAATACCCTTTAGGATAGATTTTTCTGTACTTTGTCTGTGGATTTCTCTAGACTTCAGCTTAATCGGGTATGAAACGCCGTCTTTTTTGCTTCTCCTGCTTGTTGTTTCCCTGTCTCATTGGCTTGAGTGGCTGTACTTTGCCATGGGAGAGGCTTGAGCAGAGTCCCGCTCCCACAAGTTACCCAGTAATCGCCGGCTATGAGCTTGGCTATCAAGTCTCTTACACGGAAAATCGCTCCACGGGCAATAACCTGCTGCAAGTTGTGCTCACCAATCAGGGCTCGTCTACTGTGGGGGTTGCGCTGAGCCCGGGGCTTTTTACGGGGACGGTCCAAGTGCTGGATGATTCGGGAACTTTGCTTTTTGAGGCTAGGCAAAAGCAGTATCGAGAAATCATGCTCTCCGCAGCCTTTGTGATACCGCCCAAAGAGCTGGCTGTGGGGGAGAGCTTGAGCTGGGAAATTCATTTGAATGAGTTGGTGATCTCGCGCTCCTTTGAGGATGCTTTGCCCTCAGACCAAGCAGCTCAAGCCAGCAAGCCAAGTGGACTCAGGCTCAGTCCAGAACTCATCGAGGGCAAGCAGTTGCTGAGTGAGCTGAAGTTTGAGCTTGTGAGAAGCAATGGGGATTCTATAAGTTCAAAAGCAATTACACTTCACTCATCCCCTTTGAGTATCCAAAAGTCACCTTAACATAGCAAAAACATGAAAAACTATATCCTCACCTCAGTGTTCGCCCTCCTTGCGGTGGGCTCTGTCTCTGCAGAGCCTCGTGCGCTTGAAGAATATCTTTATGAAGGCCAAATTCAGCAGGGAATTGACGACTACACGCTAGCAAAAGGGCTTGATTTGAAGGCGCAAGAAGTTCAGCAATTGAACAATGAAGAGCGCTTTTCTCTGGGTGTTTTGCTCAGCTTTTCTGCCTTGGAGGGCTTGAGCCAAGATTTTCATCGCTTGGGTTTAGGCAACGACTTCGCGGGGGAGATGGGGGTTCCCTTTTTGCGCCTTAATGTGCCAAAAAATCTTGAGCCAGAATTGGCGACAGCAGAGGGAATTGCCAGTTCCTTTGAGAATTTTGCGAAAAAAATCGCTACCGCAAACAAGATTCTGGAAGGCTATGATGAGCAGGAATTTTCACTCCCCCTTGAGCTGAGCAAAATTCGCTTGGATATCAATGCAGATGGGAAGGCTACCGCTCAAGAGGCTGTGTTAGGATTGATGCCCATGCTAGCAGGTGAGAGGGACTTTGTTTTTGACCCGGAAACTGGAGAGGGGGAATGGGTTGAGCCAGAAGTGATGGAATTGCAGGAAATTGACTGGGATCGCTCAGATTTGATTTGGTTGAAGGGCTACACGCACATCTTGCTCTCTTTCACGGACATTCTTTTGAGTCATGACTGGTCTCAGATGTATGAGCAGAGTGCGCATCTGTTTTTTCGGAATGCGGATACATTTTGGGCTCGGCAGCAACTCTCAGACGGGGAGGTGATCGAAGACGATGAGTATTATTACGATGAAGATGAGTATATGGCTCAGATAGCTGATTTAATTGCCACGATTCACCGCTTCAACCTGCCTGTCAGTGACCCTGATCGGCTCAAGAGTGCGCATACTCATTTGCTTAAAGCGGTGCAAAATAGCCGTGTCATGTGGGAGAGCATTTTGGCTGAGGAAGATGATCAGACGGAGTGGATTCCCAATCCCAAGCAAAGGGGCATGGGTGGTGTGAGCATTGAGCAGGCGCAAGTAGATGCTTGGATGGAGGTGCTGGAAGAACTTGAGCTGATCTTGGAGGGGGAAAAGCTGATTCCGCATTGGCGTTTTCAGTGGAATGAGGGTATTAATCTCAAACGGGTGTTTTACGAGCCGCGCAATTTGGATTTGATTCTCTGGGTTCAAGGAACTGCGGCAATTCCCTACTTGGAGAAGGGGGAAGTCAGCTCAGGAGAAACTTGGGAAGGGCTTTTGGAAGTATTTGAGGGCAACTTTGCTGGCTTTGCTACTTGGGTGAATTGAGTAATTGAGGTATTTTCATTCGATGTACTTCTGGCCACCTAACCCGAAAAAGAATTGGCCTCAGGCTGTGAGGTTTCTACGCCAGTTGGAGGAGAAGACTGGGAAGCAGGGCGTGCAGGCATTGAGGGAGGAGCTGGAGCATTGTTTGCTAAAGGTTATGTTTTGCCTTGCTCCTTTCTCTAGCTCTCTGGTGCATTCCCTCATGGGTTTGAATAGCTTCTATACTCGGCTGTTCCCTGTTGCCTCTATTGCGTTCTTTTGCTTAGTTCTTTTATTCATGTTGCGAGCCTCTCGGCTGTTGCAGCTCTTGAGTCTGTTTTCTGAGGCAAAAATAAACGAAAACCAGTCTCCAACTTCAACCCGCGATGATCTTCTGGCTACCCAACCCGAAAAAGAAACCAACTGAGGCGATTGCCTGGATGGAGAAGAATTTAGTGCACTCTTACGGCAAGAGTGATTCTGAGCGGATTCGTAACATGGGGGTGACGCCGTTGACGATTTGTCCCATGTTTATTGGCTTTTCGATGAGCGCAGGGAGTTCAGGTCACTGGATTCTGGCCTTGTGTTTTCTGATTTTGCTTCTCGTGAGCATGCTGAATTCCTTTCGCATCTTGAGCTATTTGGATTTGTTTCCTCAGGGGAGCTTGGAGGAAGTGAAGCGAAATCTGGAGGCGAGTTCTGGTTCTGTGGATGAGAAGAGGGGTGAGAAATCGACGATGGTGGAAGAGTAGGAGGTTTTGTGTCAAATTTCGGCAAAATCTATAAACCCGCTGGTACAACTCAAACTTCCCCTGGAACTTATCGGTCGGTCTTTCAGACCTTGTCCTTGTTTTTGGTCATTATTCATAGCCCTGCGGGCTATGCTGGTATCTGGTCGACCCGTTGGGTCTTATGCCAAATTTCAAAACTCTTTCGTGTTTTTCCCCTTCGTGTTCTCCGTGTTCTTCGTGGTGAAAAATTTCGGGATTTTGGAAGCTTGTTGATTTTCTGGGCTTGAACAACTTGTTGAATGATTTCCTTCGCGTCTTCGCGTGAGACTTTGTTCGATTTTGGAGTGCTTGGGGCGTGAATAACTTCCATCGGCGGCTTGTCTGGAGACTGCGCCCTACCTTTTACTTGCTTAGCTCATCACTCTTTTTCGTGATTTTTGTGATTTTTGTGCCTTTCGTGGTTCAAAAATGATTGCGTCTCGTGGTTTTTTGATTGGAATTACTTCTTGCGGTGCAGGCTAGGGACAGCAAAGCGCTACCTTGTTTTTGTTGCCCTGATAATACCAGTTGTTTAAAGGACACCTCTAAGAACCTCCCTTAACTTCCAAGTTGAATACCGAGTGCTGGAAGCTCGCGCTGTTTGCCTGAATTTGCTTGATACTTTTTGTTTTACGCTTAACTTATCGATATGAATTCGGTAAAAGTGTCTCCGAAATTTCAAGTCGTTATCCCCAAGGAAGTACGCTCTCGCCTATCCATTTCAGCAGGAGACTCTCTGCAAGTCATTCCCTTTGAGGGCAGAATTGAGCTTGTCCCCAGCCGTAGCGCCAAGGAGTTGCGTGGGATTGCTCGTGGAATCGATACCTCTGTTGAGCGCGAACGGGAAGACCGAGTATGAATGTGGTCGATTCTTCGGGATGGCTGGAGTACTTTGCGGACTCCCCTCAAGCTGATTTTTTTGCCGCAGCAATTGAGGATGAGGCCCATTTAGTTGTGCCCGTTATTTCGATTTATGAGGTCTATAAGCGCCTCTATCTTCAAAATGGCCGAGATATTGCCGTGGAGGCTGTTGCCTACATGCAGACGGGCATGGTGGTTGATTTAGACACAGGCTTAGCCATGCAGGCAGCTGAATTTTCAGCCAATAATCAAGTGCCCATGGCAGATAGCATCATCTACATTCTAGCCCAACATCATCAAGCAAAATTGTGGACGCAAGACACTGATTTGCAGGGATTCGAGGGAGTCCAATTTCAGCCAAAAAATGCAAGCAAAAAATAGCGGGAGCTTACTGCTTCTATTTTGATTTAGCCCAGAGCTGGAAACTCTTGCTACAACTTGGGAAACGCGGGCTTTAAAACAACTCGTCTTGAGCTGGTTTTTTTGCTGGCACGCCTAATTTTTCGTAGGCTTTGGTGGCGGCTACTCGGCCTCTGGGGGTTCGTTTGCAGTAACCTTGCATGACTAAGTAGGGCTCGTGGACTTCTTCTATCGTGCTGGCGTCTTCGCCTACGGCTACTGCAAGTGAATTGAGACCCACAGGGCCGCCGTCGAATTTGTGAATCAGGGCTTCTAAGAGGCGCAAGTCCATTTCATCTAAGCCTTCGGCATCAATGTCAATCATGGAGAGCGCGGCGTCGGCTACTTGGGCGGTGATTTTGCCTTCGGCACGAACTTGGGCGTAGTCTCGGCACCAACGCAGCAGGTTGTTGGCTATCCTTGGCGTGCCTCGGGCGCGGCGGGCGATTTCTAGCGCTCCTTGGGGCTCGATGGGCACTTCGAGTAAGCCTGCACTGCGAGTAATGATGATGGCTAGCTCTTCGGCGGGGTAGTAGTCTAGGCGGTTGACGAGCCCGAAGCGGGAGCGTAAGGGGGCGGTGAGCATCCCTGAGCGGGTGGTTGCACCCACCAGTGTGAAGGGCGGAAGCTGGAGCTGGACGGAGCGGGCGTTGGGGCCTTGGTCAATCATCACATCGAGGCGGAAATCTTCCATGGCGGGGTAGAGATATTCCTCGATGGCGGGGTGGAGGCGGTGGATTTCGTCAATGAAGAGTAGATCGCCGCGTTCGAGCTGGGTGAGCACGCCGGCGAGGTCGCCTGCTTTTTCGATTTGTGGGCCGGAGGTGGCATGGAGCTTGGTGCCTGTGGCTTCGGCAATGATGTGGGCTAGTGTTGTTTTGCCTAAGCCTGGTGGGCCGGAAAGGAGGATGTGTTCTAGCGTGTCACCGCGATTTTGGGCGGCTTCGACCATCAAGAGTAGGCGCTCGACAATGCGAGCTTGGCCTTGAAATTGATCGAAGCTTTTGGGTCGCAGGCTGCGCTCGAAGTCTTGATCTGGATTTTCGCTTGCGTCAAACACGGGGAGTTAGCTGCCTGAGTTGGGGGAAATGAGAGCCAAATGCTAGAAAGACGAATGGGGTGTCACGCGAAGCCGCGAAGACGCGAAGGGGGCGCTCCCGCGCCATGAAGTAGGTGGGATTTTCTAAGAAGTAAGAAAAAAGAGAGTGAGCTTGTCTCAAGCATCCGCCTCGTTTTCCTGCTTTTCTTTCCACTCTTCGAGGAATTTGCCGACCCAGGTGATGCTGTAGTTGCCTTCTACGAAGTCTTGGTGGTCGATGATGTC
>JAOXNJ010039546.1:0-12974 GCA_028566655.1 Metis holothuriae
TTTCATTTTGGCCAAAATAATTTTTTTTTATTTTGATCAAAATGGCCAAAATATTTTTTTAATATTTTTTTTGAGACAAAATATTTTGCATTTATTTTTTATTTTTAAGAAAAAGTGAACTTTTTAAAGTTTAATTTTGTTACCTTGGCTGACATTTTGCTTTAATTTTACACTAAATCTGCACCTCTTTGAGGAGTAGAGGTCAAAAACCTGCAATTTTGTTACATTTAGCCCTAGATAAAGTTCTTATTTCGAAATTTCTCATACACATGTGCACAAGAACAGAATTTCAACTAATGGAGCTCTTGAGGATTGATTTAACCATTTGACATGGACATGTATCTTAAAAAGTTAAGAAATGCAATATTTTTGGCCCAAAAAAGCCAAATTTTTTTAAGGGCTAAAAAATAAATTTTGAATTTTGCTTTTTTAGTTTTGAAAATTTTTAAAATTTTGAAAAAAAGGGAAAAATATTTGGATTTTTTTGGAAGAAAATTACAAAAATTTTGTAAAATTTCCATCTTTTTATTAAAAAAATGAGCATAAAATGCATTTATCTGCTTCAAAATGGGCAAAATATTTTTTTCTTGGCCATTTTTCCTGAAATATTTTTTTTTCAAAATTTTGGCCAAAATATTTAAAAAAATATTTTTTATTTTTTAAAATATTTTTCCGAGGTCTATTTATTACACACTTGGAATAAAACTAACTTTAGCTTAACACACTCAAATATCTACCTAACGTCCTTTCCAAACATCGAAAAATATTTTAATTGCATTTCAGACTGTGATATTGCCATCATTAATGCTTTGGGAACAGCTGCATCAATTACTATTTTTTAACGAAATTGTAAAGTCCATTTATTGCAGTAGCTTTTCTTTCTTAGCTTAGACTCCAGCATTTGCTCTTCGCAATTAGCCACGACTGGATTGGTCAACACACCTTTTTATTGAGGACAGACAGAGTGGAGAACCATAAGGGGTGTCACATTATACTACGTACAAGTATGTAAAGAGAGATAATTTTGATCAATGAAATATGCTCGGAGTGGCTTGAGAAAAGAAAGAGGAATGTATAATTATAATTTTCTTGGATTTGGAACGAAGTAGGCCCGTAGAATCTTTTGGGCTTCCAAGTTCGGAATCCTCGTAGACACAAAGGTACGTAATATTTGCATAGAGCCCGGGTTTCCAAGATTCCAGTCGAATCCCCAGACCCAATATGTATTATGGAGTAGGGGAAAAACTAGGGCAACGTGAGATCTAGTAAATAAGCTATTATAGTGAGTACTTGAGTCCCAAGTTTGCCTGCAGAACTTGTCCAAGTTTTTGCGTAGCTCGTGCCTCATCTGGACGAGGAACAAGTTGTTGTTTAAGGTGTTATTGTTCTAGTAGGATGAGTCCTTCATCTGCACGCTGAGCATGAGGTTGCAGAATGGACAGTCGATGTTCTCGCAGCCGCACTGCAAGGTGGAGTTGTTGGGCGCGTTCATGGCGTTGACCACCATGTGCGAGGGGTCCACCTGAGGCGTGCCCGAGCCGAACAACGTGTCCACCTCCATGTGCCCCGACCGCAGCTGCCCCGTGGACGGCGCGCACATCGACCGCGACGTCGCCGGCAACGACGGCCACGTGGAGTTCGGCAACGACGTCCACGTGTGGTTCGTCGTGGACGTCGACTTCGGCTGCTGCTGCTGCTGCTGCTGCTTCGAGCCCTTCTTCGACTTGCCGAGGAAGAAGCGCGACTTGCCCGACTTCTCCTTCTCCGACATGCTCGCAGTCGCCCTGATCAACCCCCACTGACACTGCGGCAGAAAGCAGGCTCGAAAGCAGCTCCTCGTGCTCTCTCCAGACACAACTTGCGTCTCCAAAAGCAATATCAAGGCAAGTCCAAGCAATGCTCTACTCTAAATTTGATATGAACTCCACTACGTGTACATTTTCTAAAGATAATACTGGAAACAAGTCTTTTGTTACAGTGGCTACTGATACGATGTCTTTTATATTTTTCCTCCTATTTCTGCTCTCACTTCTTCCTATTATCAGCACTTTTCTTATTATACTGTGCATCATATTCCTACGAAAAGAGCTTGCTGACATCACCTTAGATTAGTCGTCACTTCGAGTCGCATCCGCAATTTCTCATAAATGCTTGCTATTTTCTCATGTTTATTATTATTATTATTTACTGCTTTAATGTCGCCCCTATAATATCTGTTCCCTTTGCCAAGTAGTATTTGCGAAGGAATGCGGCGTGACTGCGCCCAAGACGAGCTGAAAGAAGTGGAGTTTGGAACGAATGGATGAAACAGGACGTACAAAGTGTTCCATTTAAGAGATACTATAGGAGAAATGAGCGTGAGCCATCTCATTTCCGAGCTGATCCCCGTCTCCAGGGAGCCCAGTCACCCACACTGCTTCTTCTACTATAATATTGAATAATAGCACTAATAGAGTAAAAGGTACTAAATTGAGTGGATAAATTGAGTGGATGTACAACAAAAGGGGTTGCTGAGCAATGGCCAGAGGTCAGTAGAGAGAGAGAGAAGGGTTTAGAGATTATTGCTTCTGGAAGAGGCTCCATTATGGAAGGTGGCCTTAGCTCTTATCTCCTTGGGTGTGTAAATGAGGCTGCATAATTTCTGGGCACACTCGCTCAAATGAGAGGGCTGGGACTAACTGTAAGTGTGATCATTTACTGATCAATGTTCTCAGATAAGCTCGAAATCCTGCGAATCAAGAGCAAATGTTGTGCATTAATAGTGTTGGGTGTCCGTTTCCTCCTGAGGTAGACGAGAAATGGGTACACGACATTGATCTATTTCTTCTTTGAGGCGCATTGATTGATTGATTGATTGATTGATTGATTGATTGATTGATTGATTGATTGATTGATTGATTGATTGAATTCGATTCTGCTGTCCACTTACGTAATGTACGAGTAGGTAGGTGTAGGTAGCTAGGTAGTATTTGGTACGTACTCGTACAACAATGGACAGTGATGATGGCATCAAATAATGCATCTTCGACGTCATCTGAACTTGAATGCTACTACATAGGTAGGTAAATACGTATGGGAGAGGATATTAAATGTGACAGACTCCATTCATTCATTGAAAATCGACGAAGCCCAGAGCCCTACTCCAACACCTGTACAACAACAGATCACTTACGTGAATTGTAATGACATAGAAGTAAACACATGTAATACACGTAATTAATGTAATTAAGTCTATACTTACATTAATTTGGACCCTGGGTCACGTAGATAGATAGTGCCTACGAAGTGAGGCCAAAGTTCGAGCTAGTAATCAAGCTATGTAATCAAGCTGGCAATGTGTATTGTGCATTGTAGTAAATGGATCCAATTTAGCTGAGGCCTTGCTCAAAAGGCATTCAGGGCTCATAGCAAAGCTCATTACGGACAGCACTCCAATGCATAATGCATGCAGGCTCTGGTACAACATTAGTTGAATTCGCAGCATATTTTGATGTCAGTTTAAACCTTTTTCTCCAATATGTGTACAAGAAGCACTTATTGAACATTGTTCCAAAGAATCTTCTTTTATGTACTATATTTGCAGTGGGCCCTAAAGGCGGCCTTGGGACGGGGATTTGGCATATTTGTGCCATGCAAAGGACCTTAATACTCGTAGTACGTAGTAGTATGTAGTAGTTTTTGGTATTAGTGATCGATTGAGCGAGACCGATATTGCTTGTTCTCCGTCAGAGCAATCCAAAAATGGCAGTCACAATATTGCGGTTCTGCTCAGGGCCTAAACAAAGCCGGATTTATTGCACTTTCAAAGGTACAGCCAGCAAAATTGTCAGTGCAACACAAACACAACAGACAAGGAACAAGGAACAAAAAAATTGGGATAGTATAAGACAACATTTCTACTATTTGAGTGCTTTTTAATGAGTGCTTTAATTGTGTCCAATTTCTTCTTATTAGGTTCCCATTAATGTGCGACTGAAATTGTGACACTAAGAGCATTTACATATGTAGTGCTTTAAGCAGACATTAGGCATGCAGGAGTCGTCGCTTCCGTTGGCAGATGATGTTGCTCCAACTCCGAGCTTGGAACACAACTTTCGGAGCAATAATAGAATGACAAATGTGTTGTACAAGCAAGTAAATAGTATTAAAGACGACTAATGTAAGTGTTGGGACAAATGTGGAGAAATGCTTTGGTTGGTGACAATTAGAGTGTGTCTTCGCAAAGAGCCTAAAAGTGTCGTGAACGGATGCTTGTCGATTGTTCCAGAAGTGTTCTCTCAGCTCAATGCTGCAGTCTGTCTGTCCTTAATGGCCCGACTGCACCACGTCAAGATGGGGCCCATGCAGAGAGCAAGATTGGATCCTGCAGAAAATAACCACTTACACTGCACACTTGTTCTACTGTATTATTCCAAACTGACGATGTTATAGTGACCTACAAGAGGGTAAAAAGCCCTTCTTCGATTTTCCCTGCTTGTCGATCAAGAACACCTGGACCAACCTCTGATCGCTAGTTATGGACGGGCTTTGTGCTAAAACTAATAAAGCCTCTTTGATTGATTGATTGATTGATTGATTGGTCAAGCAAGAAGTGAGCAGGTTTAAACACAAATTCTGTAGTAAAGCCTTCTAGTATTATTAGGTAACTATGTAGGAACTCATTTATAGGTGCAAATGGCCTGGAAGAAAAATGTTATGTAGGTAGAAGGAAGAGGAGAGCAACAGTTCAAGCTCCTTACCTATGTAGCTTAAGAGGCCGACATTAATTGCCTAAGTCCTTTTTTAGTAGATGTTATGTAGTAGATATCTGGATTAATCGATCACATTAGGTCGATAAAAAGGCTCTTTCCCATTGGCTACACGATGTTGGTAGCTTTATTAGAGGCAAATAACGAACATATTGTTTGGTGGCATTACCTATTTGTGGCTGCTGTCGATCCATTCTGGGCTGCTGCCATTCGCATTCATCCATCCCCTTAATCGCTCCACAGATGGACTTGGCCGGCGGCCACGCACAGAGACCCAGGTCGCCCACAAATCATGCACTCACGTCGCACACAGTCTCTCAACAACGACTTTGCCTCCCTTGGTACTTACAGTACGTACGAGTGCTTATCAGTGATCATCAAATAAGTTTCACTGGAACTTAGCCCAAAGGGAATTCAAATCCAAAGAACTCTCCTTCCTGATACGAGTATAAATGTACCATAAAATATCAATCAATATCTTGTTTTACAGACTGCAATAATAAACATGGTCGACCTTCTTTTGTTATCATGTACTGTTTCGTTTTGGCCAGCGATTATTGGGTTGTCGGAGAGCGATCGTCGATCACGCCATCAGCTCTTCTTCTTCTTCGAACAGGCTGGCAAATGAGCATTACTCACACTTATTCACTGAGCGTCTTAATAGAGGCACTAATGAAGATGGCTCAGTGAGGAAGTGAATGAATACAACTCTTTTTTTTCGTCTGTTTCTCCGTCTTTTGCCAAGTTGTCACCAAACTAACGAATGTCTCTGGTGCTTGGCGAAGACAGCAGAAGTCGAGGGAGGCAGCCAAACGAATCCATTGGGGATGCGTGACTCTCAATTGGGCTCCTTTTTTGGTGGGAGAGAACTCTCTCTCTAAAACAATTTGAAAGAAAAGTAATGAAAATAATGAAAAGTATGTAAATTCAGAGTATAAAAGTGAAAAAACAGAAGGTGCAATATGCGGAAATACGAGATTGTTGTCTCAAACAACGGTTTGTTTCATTGAGTCCAGATCAGCTACATAGTTTCCCTTTAAGGCCACTAGATACTGTATAGCGAAAAGTTAATGTTACGTAATAGCACCTTGAGTTACAGTGGGTAAATGTTTTTGCGTGTTCTAGTGCAATTACGAGCCAGCCACCTTTAGTCTGCATTCCGACACTTGTATTTGGGTCTCGAAAGTGCTTGAGAATGGCCTTTTTTGCAACCCGGATAAACAATTGCAATGTTAGTCGAGTTTGCAGCTTTTGCAAAAATTGATACACTTTATGCAATGCAATGCATAATTAGAACTTCAAACATTTCTGCTCCATCAGTTGGCATTGTTTGTTGCACTTGATTGTTACTCATTTCTGCTATACCTTTATGCTTTAGGGCTTAATAATGCTTTATCCTTGTTGTGATCATGGAATGGGTTGAGAGCACCTCCATACACTGGGTCTCGAAGGAGTACTTTCTCTGCTGTCTGTTGTGCACTGGTGATCGTAAACAAGTGTTAAGAAACCCTGTACATACAGACCACATTAAAGAAGGTCTTTTCCTAAAAGACCGTCTGTACAGCCTATTCACGCTTCTTCATGCTCACTGATCACAAAATGTCTCTAGAAAAGAAGTGGAGAATTGTAGCCAAAATATCTTCTCCCCTTAGTAAACATTCCTTTTGTGCAATTCTGGAATTGTCTGGCAAAGATGAGAGCAAAAGAAGTGCACAAAAATATGGTTGACAGTACATAATCCGTTAATCCATAATCTATTAAATGTAGTCCAATTGTATGTCGTACATACCTGGTCTAAGTGTGCTTTAAGTGTTGTAAGACGCATCCTCATTGAAGGCCGCAGCGTCTAGATTCATAACCACAACCGTACGTTTAGCCTAGGCAGCGGTGGACCCACTACGCTAGGGTGGATGAACCCGCGCGAGCAAGCGCACAAGCTGTCCAGCCATCTTCTTCAAATCCTGCCCTTCGAGCCCTTCCCAGACACTGGAGGATCGCATGGCGTTCCATTCAGTCGGCACCATGAAGGGTGCTTGTCGTTGTAGCTGAGTAAGCCTCGCTGCCGGCACAAACATCGTGGTTTCATGGCCCACCCCTCCAGCTGAGCGCAGCTTGCGCTCCCTTCTACTGGCGTAGGCCGATGCTGAAAGCGGTTGACACAACTGCGTTAGCCCCTCAGGTGCATTCCCTGCCAGCTGCTGAATACCAAAATTCAGGGCTTGCGAAGTAAATATATTATCCAATGTTAGTATATTGTGGTCACGGAAGAGCGGGTCAGTATGCGCTAAGTGGGGAAGACCAAATACTGCCCGGAGTGCCTTTTTTTGCATAACTCGTAGAGGCTGCAACAGCGTGTCCGCTGCCTTAGCCCATAGCAATGTCCCAAACCTAAGGTAGGACATGAGTAAGGCATTGAAGGCAGCTAGCCGAGCACCTGACGGGAGGCACCCTTGACTACGCCTTATCACGGCAACCGATGCTGACACCTTCCTCTGGGTGACCTCAATATGATGCCGCCAGCTCAGGCTGTCGTCAATGTGGAGGCCAAGATACCTGCAGGCAGAGCCCTCCTCTACCCAAGGTATTGCAGAGCCATTGAGCACAATGGAAGGTTTGGGCCACGTCCTGCCCTTGGGTGTCCGAAACCCAAGAAGGGAGCATTTTTGTACATTAGGTGCAATGCGATTTGCTCTCAGCCAGCTCCCTACGCTATTCACCCTTGCCTGCATTGCCCTACAGGCATCATCCTGTGTATCCCCAACCGCCAAGATGGCCGTGTCATCCGCATACAATAGGATGTCATCCGCGCCTTCATCGACCAGATCTGCGATATAGAATGCAAATAGGGTCGGGGACAGCACTGCTCCTTGAGGCACACCTAACGTGACAGGCAGGAACTCACTCCTAGCCGCACCCACTCTTACCGCCTGCGTCCTCCCAGTGAGGTAGCTCCTCATCCACGCCAGCAGGTTGCCCTCGACGCCTGCCCCTTCTAGCTTTGTGAGTAGGATGTCGTGATCAACTGTGTCAAACGCCTTAGCGTAATCCATGAACAGAACTAAGGGATGCTTGTGGCGCTGAAGCGCATCAGTCACTTGCATCACCAAGTCAAGCTGTGCATGCTGTGTTCCGCGCTTGTGTGTAAACCCATACTGCCTCGGAACCGCCTTAACACTTTCCTGCATTATGGCCCGTACCTTTGAGTGCATGAGAGCCTCAAATACTCTTGCAACAGGAGACAATATGCTTATTGGGCGACAGTCGCTGGCATACTCACTTCCTGCTACCTTCAGCAGAGGCGTTACTAGAGCCTTTTTCAGGTGGCTTGGATACATGCCCTGTCCCCAGAACCGGTTGAATAGATGAGTTAACGGCCCTAAGATGGCCCTGTATGTGCCCTTAAGAATCCGAGGCGACAGGCCGTCGGCGCCTATCGAGCGCTTGGGCCGAAGCCTCTTACATTCAGCCTCAATTTCTGTCGCCGTTGGTCCTACAAAGTTCAACCGATGACCATGCACAAGCGTAGGGAGCGTGGTCGGGCTGGCCTGCTGCCTGTCAACCCTGTCCACAGCCGCCTCCTGAGCCCCAACGACTGCCCAGCCTATTTGGGCAAAGTGCTCATTCAACAAGGTTGCCCTTCCTACGTCACCTTTGGCAACCCGCCCTGCCGTGTCTATTAATCGGTCTGGCAGCTTCTGTGCGCTTTTTCTGCCCCGGTAATCTAGCGCCTCACGCATCACCTCCCAGCAGCGCCTGGTATCTGTTCCTGTCTCCCTTATTTGCTCCTCATAGTAGGACCCTCTTGCCGCCTTGACCTTCCTACGAAACTCAGCAATGAAGTCATTAACTTCCTTTGTAGAACGCAGGCCTTTCTGTTTCTCCTTTAACCATCTGAACTTTCTCCTCTGAAGGGAGCGCAGTTCAGGACTCATCCAGGGCGACATCCTCCTGCGATGGCATGTCCGGGTTGTTGGGCACACCCTGTCGAGACAAGTCATGTAAAGTTCATAAAAGCGTTCCATTGCTGCTTCTAGGTCCGACTCATCATACACGGTATTCCACAGCATATGGTATAACTGCCTCTCTAACTCCTCCAGCCTCTTGGGCGTTACGGCCCTGGTTGTCCCTTGCACCTCAACCGTGAACTGTCCCCTACGGGGTCTGCCCACACTAACAGAGACAGACCGGTGGTCTGCAATTCCGAGCTCCATCACCGCCCAGCAGATTGCCTGCCTATCTGTCCAGATGTGATCTATAAGCGTCTGCGATTTTGGCTGGACCCTAGTAGGAATCCCAATCAGCTGCCGTAATCCCATGCTCTGCAGACAGTCAGCTAGCAACTTGCTCTGGGCATTGCTCTTCAGTAAGTCAACATTGAAATCCCCTCCTACCAATAGCGATTCAGAGCCTCTGTATCGTTTGAGGAAGTCCTCCATCGTATTGCGCGCATCAATAAGAGTCCCATTAGGCGGCCTATATACATTCACAATGCACAACTTTAGCTGCGGTACCCTCGCTGCAATCAGTTCTACATCCGGCTGCGATATCATTTGAATGTCAGTAACTCGGGTAGAGTCTGCTACCAGTAGCGCCACTCCTCCTCCTGCTCTCCCATCCTTCCGTACGTTGAGTAGCAGTCTGTAGCCAGGGATGGAATACCCCCTGCTGACATTCAATTTACCCACTTCTTGTAGGCATATAATATCATCTCTAAGCTTCCCAATTGTCAAAATCAGTTGCTTTTCGCCTTCAAAACATTGTCTTTCCCCCTGCAATTGGAATAATTTCCTCTAACGATCAGCATTTTTTCTACTTTTTGAGGTCGGTGCCAGCAGTTTTAAGGCACTACTTGAAGTGGGTTCACGTTTTAATTCATTTATTGAAAGTTGCTCCCTCAGGATCTGTTGCTTGCATGCGGCTCAACTTGTTGGTTTTTTCTATACTGACATTTACTATCAAAGAGGGCCTACTCCATTTACATATGTAGTGGTCGAAGTGGACTAATATCAGGCAATGGGTCTCAGACGGTTGTGGCCGCATTAGATTGAGCTCGGCCATTATGGGCGGACTCAAGTCCATTTGGAGCCACCAGGAACATGCAAAATCGCCATACGACGCACCTTCATAAAGTGCTGCACTCATCCAACATTAAAGAAAGTCTTTTAACGACTTTTAAGCACATAACACACAAACTTGGCCTTATAAATAAGGGGGTAGAGGGGAAACGCGATAGAACTTTAGAGAGGCACCGTACTACGTAAGAGTAACTACATACCTACGTTGTTTTTCGTTGTAACCTACCCAAAATTCCTTCTCCCTACCCTACTACTGTAAGTTTTACCTATGTGTTGCGCAAGTTAAATTGGCTATTGGATAATTTTCAACATACGAGTATGTAGTAGCGTATCAAGCACTTTCATTGTATTTCCTCGCTTTGTTGTGGGCGACAAGCACCTCTTTTTATATGGTGTTGATGTTCGGCACGAAAAATGAGGTTGGTGGTTGCACTCTTTGCTATCAACACTTTTGGCAGGACCTTTTTTCGGCCTTGAAAAGATGAGGCAAGAGATGGATCCAGTCCAGAACACCCTTTCCCACCGTTTTTATGTCACTCTTTTTTTTGCAGATAACGCCAAATGTTACACAACTTCCGAGCTCTCCGCAAAACTGTTGGCAGGTGCATGCACTTTGTACCTACACATTTTTGGCCAAACATGCCTTGGCTATCTTTTTTGCCTTGCTTCCTGCACAGAAAAGTCGTTCCACACATCCATCCATTCATTCATTGCACATCCCTTTAGAGCGATTCGACTACTACATAAATAAAGGTACACATAGCTTTAAGAGTAAACAGCTCTCATGCACTCTACTTCATTGGCCAGGGTTTGCTTAAAGCCAGTTTGTGGATCCACAGATCTTTTTTTTGGGTCCAAAGCCCAATAAATGTACAGTTGTTTTTGTGCTTGTTTTGTTCATAGTAGATTGTGAAAGGGCTGGAATGGAGTGCAAGGCCTTGTTGTTGCTCGTTGTCCAAGCCATCCATCTTGGCATGCAGGCCCCTTGCTGTAGGGGATGCGTCGAGACCGCCACAGTAGCCAACTTTGCCGGCCGCAACAGGAGCCACAACAACGACAACTACTACGAGGCTCTGCTTAACGAGTTGCACTCAAATGCAAACAGTGCCATAACTAAAGTACCGATTTTCAAGCACTTTAGACTCAAATATTTACTGTTTTGTGAGTCTTACAGTCAACAATTACTTAGTAGCATTTTCTTTGGAAAAAAAAAGAGTCGTTGGTCCAATATTGTGAATGTTAAGTCTTGAGATAATAAATTATATGTGAATGATTGCGAATTTGCGAATTTCATCAATTGAATTTGAGCGCCCCTCGTTCAGTTGAACTAAAAGGCCTGTCGGCATCCGGCCAAGCTTGAGTGGCTAATAGGCTTTGCGGCGGAAGCCAGGCTTGAAATAAGCAACGCTATTCATTACTGCTCCATATACCTATGGCAAGGATTGTGGGCAGGAAAATTTGCTAAATTAGCAACAACAGCCTTGATTAAAGGCTTGTCTAATCGCTTTATATGCACATTATGTTTACGAAAGTGGGGATGCCTATGAAGTGGCCTCTTGATTTTCATGCAATTTCTTGTCGAGGACGAAAGTTTTTGTCAAGCGACTTAGGGGTATAAGAGGAAAAGTCTGTTGTGAAATGTTTTCCTCAGTTGATTGAGAAAGCTTTAAAACCACATAAATTAAAAGTGATTGAGGGAAATTGATTATCATTAATTGAAACGAAGCATTTTCCTCACATTGAGAACCGCTCGCCCATTTTCCACTGGGGCCATTCCTATCGTCTATTCGTAAACTATTTCAGGGAAACTAAAGGGCAAAACAATGAGCAAAATGACTGAGTGTACCTACAGCTAAAGGTAGTTAATAGTTGTTATTAGCGATTACTTTCAGAAGAAGAGACGACAGCCACAAACCTAGCTGTCGAAACGTTCCTCCAGTGGAGTTCATCACTGCCTAATGACCGAAGAACAAATATGGACAAGCAAAATCGCGAATATCTGCGCAAAAAACGCCTTATGTTAAGTAACCGAAACAAGAATCACGCAACCCAGCCTCTCCTTTCTTCATAGTGCTTAAGTCTACCCAAGGTTATCTATAACTATATCTAAATCTGAATGTGTGTGTGTCTGTTTGTAACTACATACGTTTGGACAGCGGGAATTTTTTCTCACCAAAATAAAAATAGTAATAGTAGTACAGTCGAATCTCAATTTTACGTAATTTTTCATCAGCAGAGAAATGTACGTAAAATCGAGATTCGACTGTAATACGTAGTAGTTGTAATAGAAGAAGTAGTTGTATTATTTGTAGAAGTAGTAGTGGTAATAGAAGTAGTATTAGTCGCGCTACGTATTGTCGTTCGGGTCCCATAGCTAACCCTCTCCAGCTAGTTATACAGTAGTATATAAGGTTGAACCATGGCGAGTAAATAAACGAGTCAACTGTTGCTGATGACGTCAACTATAACAAATCCCTCAAGAACAGCGTAATAGTAACAGTAAAAGGAATCTAAAAAATCTCTTTTAATACCCAAATGAGAACATTTTCGACATGCATCATTTTTTTGAAAATTGAAGAGAAAAATGAGACGAATAATTCCTTTTACTATTAATTTCGTTTACTAGATTACTTTACTAGCTACTTTTTATAGCTACTTTATTAGAAAAGCTCAAAAGAAAACAGAAAACAGAAAAGAAAACAGTAATGCTGACCAAAAAGTACAAAAAATCGATAAGTAATGTACTTTGTACTTACCTGTACTGCATTACAGCAGTACAGCACTGCTTTATTCATTTCTATCACCAAAGAGGTCTCGAAAGTACAGGAGTGCGCACTCCGATTTTCTACCTGGCAACTCGTTGCCTTACTGGGCCAAAAATTCGAATTTTTACTACAGTGCATTTAGTAACCTTTAAATGCTCCTGCTCCTACTCCTAGTGCTCCTACTACAAAACTATACTAATACCAATTATTAGAATTGGTTAGGGCGACAACTTTCATTTAGTAACAGTTCTTCCCAAATTGCTCCTTCAAGATTTTCATTTTCGTTCTAAAAGCTCTATTTGCTGTCTGGGAAGAAATTTCCATTGTAAAATGTTGTTGCACTAGTCAATACTAATAATTGGTATTAATAAGGTTTTGCAGAAGAA
>JAOXNJ010039990.1:0-24207 GCA_028566655.1 Metis holothuriae
GAGATACACAAGGGAAGGAAAAAAGAGAAGATGAAGAGCTTCAACCTCCACACCCTAAGGACAAGAGATGACCTCAGAAGATGGAGAGCTAGGGAATGAATTTATCGGGGGTTCCTAAAGAAAGTTCAAAAAAAGCCTCACATCATGACCGTGATCAGAACTACTCCTTGTCCCTGAGGCTTTCAGCAATCGAAAAGAGAGTGGCTCTGTCTGCTTCGGCTCCAATGACCAGGAAGGATCCAGACTCGCCACGAGGCTGTCTAATGGTAATGATCCCCTCCTCTAGTGTGGACTGTTGCTGTGCCACAGGCTCGTCTGAAACACGTATCATCACGCGTACTGTAGCCTCTGGAAGAGTGAAGTCTGTGGGTCCAGCCTGAACCTCATCTCCAAGCTGTTGGAAGTACCAGGCATCTGGGAGAGAGAAGTAGTAGTCAATCCTGTCTAAAGTGTACTCCACAAGTACGCTCACAGGAGGCTCCTCTGGCTCCACGACTTCTTGGGCCTCCTCGGAAGACTCTCCCTCTTCCGAGGAATCTTCTGCAGGAACCTCTGAGATGACAGGATCTATGAGATTTCCCTGATCGTCTGTGCAATATGAGGGATCTAACTCCTCAAAGCCCACCTTCTTGCAACTAAAACTCTCTGGACAAATAAGACCCTCTGCATCACAAGGAGCAACACCTTCTCCAGCTAGAACCTGCTCTTGGCTCTCTATTGCTGTATCTGAATCTGAAGCATCTTGGTCATCTGAGGAGCCCTCTCTCAGGTGCATATTCAGGAGAATTTCATAGAACTCATAGGTCTCTCTCAAGGGATCTTCTGCGACTACTAAGGAAAAAACTCTCATGTCTCCTCTGGAGGGGCGATCCTTCACCCCAATATAGACATCTCCATTTTCTCGGACCTGCTTCCAGCCAAGTGTTCCCAAGACCCTAAAAGTCTTCTCGGCCTGAAAGGCCTGCTCTGAACCATCCGCCTCCTGGACGCACATACGAGCCCCACTCTCACGCATGAGACAACCCTCACCATCGGCATTCCATCCAGCAGGAATACGGGAGCGGAAGTCTCCCCACTCCAGAATCCCCCTAGTATCAACATCACCACTGGCCAGAGAAGGCTCCCCCTCTAGCTCCAGAAGGGAGACGACGTGTAAAATATCGCCCTCTTCCTGTGTCCCTATCACGCGGACAGTACTGCCAGTAAAATTCCCAAGATTCACAAGTGTGCTGCGAAGCACTGCTGTCTCACCTGTCTCTGCCGTAAGAACATGGGTGCCAACATCTCCAAACTGCAGCGGGCGAGAAGTGAGCGTCCCCTCAAGGGTGAGTGTCGTCTCCCTAATGAGTCCTCTCGGCTCTGAAGAGGAACAGGCAACCAAAAGGAAGACAGAAGCAATCGCAAAAGAAGAACGAAGGAGCAGGGACATGGGAGGAGAGAAGGCACACTTATATACTGTGTGTACCATAGAGAGTAGGAGCCTGCTAGCTTTTTCCTCGAAAAGGAAAAGGAAGGGTTGTAAAAAAACACTCAAGAGAGGAAGATCATGATTAGTGAGAGTAAATTTTCTTTTTTTTTGTAAAACAATATGACGCAATACAGCCTGCCTGGCCGACCGTATAGTGATGAAGATGCGGCTGGACTCATCGGAAGTGTGGTGAGCGAAGAAACAGCAGAGTGGCACTACAGAAAGCACCATGCTGGGTATGTGGCCGCTCTCAATGCCATAGAAGAAGCAACAGCCACTACACCAGAGGCCCCTCAAAACGGAAACTACGCACCCTATGCTGAAGCAAAGAGGCGATACGCCTTCAACCATGCTGGGACAGTCCTCCATGAGATCTACTGGGAGAATATGGGAGGGGAAGGCGACACCTCAAAAATGAGCCCTGATCTCAAGGCCTCTCTAGAGAGAGATTTTGGCTCTGTGGAAGAGCTCAAGAAAGCCTTCATGGCAGCAGCCATGAGTACAAAACTCAGTGGATGGGCAGTCCTCGCCTATGACTCAATGCTCAGTCAGAAATGGCAAGTGCTCGTAGTAGACGATCATCACAATGGCGCACTCTGGGGATCTATGCCTCTGATCGCAATCGACATGTTTGAGCATGCGTACTATCACAAGGATGGACCGAATCGACCTCAATATATCTCTCACTTCTGGGAGAACCTCCACTGGGGAAGAATTAGTGAGCGCTATGCACAAAGAGTCCGACCACTGGAGAGCTAGCCCCATCATGGATCATCGGAAAGTGAAACACCTTAGAGGCATTCCTCTGAGGTGTTTTTTCAAGGGGGAACGAACCCTGAAGACGGAAGAAGTAGCAGTCTCGGTCTCAATGGCGTATAATAGTGTGAAGTCCTCCCCTCCTCCATGCCTCTTGGAAAGATATTCCTGCGATACATCTGGATCTACTGCTGGTCTGTGGTCTTCTATGCTGGGCTGTACTGGCTGCTTTTTGAGATGAATCTGCACTATAATACCTACTTCTCAGAGGCGACTCGATCTACCTTCTGGAGTCTGCTCTGGGGCTGGGGAATCTGTGCAGCCGTGCTCTACCCTGTAGCGATCTGGAGAGATCTCAGCTATAAGCCAGCTGGGTATGCCACCCTCCTTGCGCTCAGGTCGGTACTGAGGGTCATCAGGCAATGCACTCGGGTCAGCCCTAATGAAACATCGGAACAAAGATCGAGAGTGACACTCTCATTTAAGGAAAAAACCCTTGCCCTGAAGCTGGGAGTCAAGGTCTTCTTCGCTCCACTCATGATCGAGTTCTTCTGGGGGAATACTGCCGACATGCTCCAGAACCTGATCGGAATACACACGTCTGGAAAGCGGTATGATGAGGTATTCTGGGACATGAGTGCTCAAGAACAACTCTGGCTCATCCTGGTAGAAATTCCTCAGCAGATGGGGCTGCTTCTCATGGATCTGCTGGGCATGAGCGAGAAAACACACCTCTTGTATGAAGCTCTTTCTTCTGTGAACAGCTTTCTGGGAGATGGAGGGGTAGGGTGGTTTCTTCTGCTCTTTCAGCTGTTTGTGATGGTGGATGTTTTTATCTTTGGTTTGGCATACCTCTTTGAGAGTCCGATCCTGAAGAATGAGATCAAGTCTGTGGAGCCAACGCTCCTGGGATGGATGGCAGCACTCCTGTGCTACCCCGTCTTCAATGATGTGACAGATGCCTATCTGGACTGGTACGCCAATGAATCTGGATCTACCTTCTCCAATGTCGTGACTGATCCATCTACCCTGGTGCTCCTGGATGGGAGCATGAAGTGGGCCATTATCATCCTCTTTGGGGTATATCTCTGGGCGACGCTCTCTCTGGGCCTGAAGAGTGGAAACCTGGTCAATCGTGGCATCGTCACGCGTGGGGCCTATCGCTGGGTTCGACATCCAGCCTACTTTAGTAAAACCCTGGCATGGTGCATCTCTGCACTGCCAGTCCTCACCCTACAAGTGATGGAACTCTGGCAACAGCTGGTCTACTGGGGCCAAGAAGGTGGCGCAAACTACGTGACGGGGAATATCGGCTATCACTTCACTATCCTCTGCGCCATGGTCTTCTCCCTGGCGGGCTGGGCAACCATCTACTATATACGAGCTGTCACAGAGGAGAAGCACCTCATAAGCGATCCAGAGTACAGAGAGTACATGAAAAAGGTGCGATATCGCTTCATCCCTGGAATCTGGTAGGAGCCATAGACAAGCCCGAAAAAAGGGATTTCTATCGGACAAGGCAATAGAGTCTGCGAGCCACGCGAAGGAATCTAGACCAGAAAGGGCGAAGTATGAGCATCTGTTCTGGGCCGTAGAGCCATACCTCTCCGCCAAACTTGCGCTTGAAACGAGTCACGCCCTGTAGGCTGTCATCTTCTGGAGCATCTGGATGAGAAATGCCCAAGAGGTCAAAGGCCTTGCAACCGCTCGCTGCCCCCTCTCTCATGGCCTCGTACTGCAGCAAGGTAGGAGCCTGATGGTGCCCAGAAGAAACACTCGCTCCATAGTAGTAGTACAGAGTCTGCTCATGACGAAGGAAAATGCCAGCAGCCAGCCAAGAACGATCGACTGGGTGGCGTACAACACGCAGCCAAAAAGACTCACCATAAGCTGACTCCAAAGACTCATAGAAAGATCGGGGAGGAGTCTGGAATCCTTGCCTGCCAGCGGTCAACTGTTGGAACTTCCAGAAGGCCTCAAGGTCTACGGAATCTCCGTATTCGAGCTCTGCCTTCTGAGCAGCACGAACATGCCTCCTGCCCTGACTCTCAAGAGTGGCGAGAAAGGTTTCATCCTGAGCATGAGAAATATCAATAATACGAGTGGCCGCTGGATGCTGCTGTATCTCGTGCTCTCTTAAGGGCAAATCTGGATGCTCCTCCTGAAAAGCCTCCAATCCCTTCTCAGTAGCAAAGGCAAGCCTCAAGCCTGTGACCCCATCTGCCTGGGCTCTCTGTAGGATCTCACTCGTGTCATCTAAAGTCAGATCAGCCCGAAGCACATCGTAACGATGTAGACCAAAAGGCAAGGGAACAGCCACGACCAAAACCCCAGAGGAAAGGCGAAAGGTCTCTCTACCAAGACTCTGCTGAAGCTGCTCATAGTGAGAGGATTGCCAGAGATTACGAGATGGGGACATCGACCAGAAGAAGGAAGCATAACAGGGCCATGCTAGCCAAAAAAGACAGCAAGAAGCAAGATCAGGAGTGGATAGTGAGGGTGAGGAGAGGGAAGAGGTTTTTTCATCTCGTCAGGGGAGGGAAAAGAGCGTATGGTGAAGGTGAGTTTTTTTTGTATGTTGTATGATTACTTGTGTTGTACGTGATTCTGCTGGGAATGAGCTGGGAAGCTTTGCCCCGAAGGGAGAGCAAAATATCCTCGACGAAGCCATGGACCATGGCATAGAGATACCTTTTTCTTGTCATGCTGGGGCATGCACCAGCTGTGCCACCCAGATCCTGGAGGGAGAAGAGCTCTTTGAACAAGAGAAGGATGGGCCGGTCTATATGGAGACAGAGGAGGGCATCTATCTCACCTGTGTTGGAGGAGTGCGTGCAGAAGACTGCAAGGACGATGTGGAAAGGAAGCTTGTTCTTCAGCTTGCATAGAGAAGTATAAGCGAGAAGGGGAGGTTTTTTTGGTTTATCTCTAAATATATGTATCGCTTTGGTCTGATTCTTGGCTGCTTTGTGCTCGGTGTTGCTCTGAGTCTGCCATCGAGTGCGAATAATGAGTCTCTCAGAGATCTAGGGATATGGCCAAGTGATCTAGAGTATCAGTCATCATATCCCGTGACTCGTGCAACCTACCTGGAGATGCTCCTCTACACGAAGGATGGAGGCATACGACCTGAAGACCTCAATCCCTATCTCGACGTTCCAAGTGGTCACCCGGACGCCAGAGTGGTAACTCAGGGATGGCAAGATGGAGTCATATCTCAGGCGAACCCCTGGTTCTGGCCAGAGAGGGCTATCAGTCGTCAGGATGCTATGCTCTGGCTCGTGGAGTCTCTCTCTGAACCTCCTGTCCGGTCTCTGCAATATGCAGCCCTGGAAGGAATCACCGATCTGCCAGATGGTCCTGACGCACAGCGAGCCATTGCATACGGAATCGATCAAGGCCTCATCATGCCCAGGAGCGAGTCTCAGTATGCTCCTGAGAGGATCCTCACCCAAGAAGAAGCCGTGAGCATCCTGCTTCACCTTCAACAGGAGAGGGCTCATCTGAATCGTCGGCAGTATGATTTCCCTGGAATCGAGAATCAGCAGGCTGCGTGGGACGTCATACAGAGCTACTACATAGAGCCGGGTGAAGTGGATGAAGACACCATAACAGAGGCCAGCCTCAGGGCCATGCTGGAGGCCATAGGAGACCCCTATACAAACTATCTCTCTGAAGCAGAAGTCAGCTCACTGCTCTCCAGCCTTGGAGTCGACACGAGCAATATCGGAGGGCTCGGAGTCGTACTGGAATATGACGAAGAGGAGAAGGCCTACAGAATCCTGCGAGTGCTGGAGAACAGTGGGGCGGATAACGCCGGCATTGAGGTCGGGGACCTCATCACTCATGTCAATGGCACAGCGGTGGCGGAGATAGATGAGGGGGTGAGTGTTTTTTTGGGTGAGATAGGGACGACTCTAGAAGTCACCTACAGGAGAGGTCAAGTCAGTCGAACCGTCACCGTCACACGCAGCTCTCTCGTTACCAGCCCAGTGGAAAGTAGAGTTCATAGAGGGTATCTGGTGATCAGTATATCTACCTTTGGAAGTGGGATAGGAGCCATGGTTCAAAACGCACTGGAGGCTGAGTCAGAGGCCGCCCAAAGAGGGGTTCTGCTGGACCTGAGGAATAATCCTGGAGGATTTACCGATAGTGCTGCAGAAGTGGCAGCCCTCTTCCTCCCTGGGAATCGCAATATCTACTCTCTCGAGGGGCGATATGTGACCCACAATGAAAGAACTCAAAGCAATGGAGGATGGCACGAAGTACCACTCTATGTACTCATGAATGAACACTCTGCAAGTGCCTCTGAGATACTCGCGGCAGCACTGAGAGAAAACAGGAGGGCTCCGCTCTATGGGGCAAAAAGCTTCGGGAAAGAGCGAGGGCAACAGCTCTTCTACCTCCCTCAGGGTGGGGCTCTGAAGGTCAGCACGAGTCGCTGGCTCACTCCTACAAGGGATACCATCTCTGAGAATGGAGGTATACTTCCTGATGTAGAGATACCAGCAGAAATACTCGCAGATCAGCAGGAAGGACAAGAGTATGTCATAGAGCTCATCCAGAATGGAAATGTTCCAAACCTTGAGCCCAATCAATAGTCATGCCTCTCTGGGAGCAGTACTGGCAGAAGATCAAAGATCTCTCTCGGAAAGTCGAGGCAGTGCTCATGACGGATCTCTCCCGCACGCCTCAATCCCCTCTCTGGAGATGGTCGCCAGAACAGGGATGGAGGAACTGGCTCCAAGAGCACAGCCAAAAAAAAGACCTCTATGAAACAATAGAAAAGGCCATGTACTGGGTGGCATTGGGCTTTTTTGTTCTGAGTCTGGCGATATGTGTGGGCTATCTGGCCCACGAGATACTCTCTCTCCAGCTCCATAGGGCTCTCAATCTCTATGATGAAGGCGTGACGCTCATGGGAGCTCATAGAATCCACATGGGAGAGGTCATCTACAGGGACTTCTGGACAATGTATATGCCTGGAAAGTTTTGGGTGCTGTCGGCCGTCTTTGACCAATGGGGGAGCAGTGTAGACACCGCAAGAATCTATCAACTCTGGGTCAGTATGGCCGCTGTGGGCCTCATTGCCCTGATCCTCAGACACATCAGTGGCATGATGATCTATGGCCTCTGTGCCTCCGTCATCGTGATCCTGTATGGGAATATCTCCATGAGCATGGTCTTCATGCTCCTCAGTACCCTGGTCTTCCTCTGCTGGATGCCCAGAAAGCAATGGTGGATGGCGGGAGTGCTGGGAATAGTTCTGGGAGGGTTTTTTCTCTGGAGGTGGGATTTTGGAGGGTTCTATGGGCTGACGGTGAGCATCCTTGGGACGCTCTGGATCTGGCAAGGCATCTGGAGAGATGGAGAACGCCCCATACGAGCCTTTAATGAGACGCTTATGTATGGGGGTATGCTCATACTGGGATGGTGCATGGTCTTTTTGCCAGCGATGGCATATCTGCAGGCTCAGGGGGCACTGGAGAACATGATCCAGTATACCGTCCTCTACCCCATCTTTGGTGAATACCAAGGGCTCAGAGAGCTCCCATGGCAAAGTGTCTGGCCCCTCTGGGAAATGCTCAAAGCAGGAATCATACCACTCCAGGAGGCCTCCTATGTCTCTGGATGGTGGTGGTTTGTGCTTCCTCTCGTGGCTGGAGGGCTCTCACTCATTCGAGGCCTGATAGCTGGTAGCATGGAAAAAAGGGAGTATGGCATCGCCCTCCTGATGGCTGGAGTCGTGGCGGCCTATCTCTACGTATCACACAGAGCTGACTATGGTCATACACTCTTCCTGAGTATGAATGCCACAGTCCTCGCCCTGGCCTTCATCGGCTCTCAGAGAAATATGCTGGGAGGCTTTGTCAGTCCCCTGCTGATCCTGGGGATGGCTGTATCTCTGTACGCTCCGGCAAAGACGATCTATGACCTTCGCACTGCGATCCAGGAAGGAGGGCATACCGCCTACTCCTGGAGCCAGTATTCGCATCCCACCACCACCGCCAATGCCGAACTGGAGCAAGTGCTCGAAAGAGTCAGGAATATGCCAGCTGACACCAAGGTCTATGTGGGGCTCAGCCAGCTAGACCAGGTGCACGTGAACAACGTCGTACTCCCCTATCTCCTCCCGAATACCATCTATACCACATGGCACGAGCTTCATACTGGCATCGTCACGCAAAAGGAGGCTCAAGAACAAATCATACAAGAGATCCAGCAGGCGGACTATGTGATCACCTGGAACAGTGCTGTGTGTGAGCCCAATCTGGGATGTCTGAGTACGGGGAGGAGAGACTTTGAGGAGTACTTTCGAGAGGAGTACGAATTTGTGGAGCAGTATGGGAACTACTTTCTCTATGGGCGAGCTCTGGAGCAATAGCTGTCAAAAAGGACTTCTGGGAGTACCTACTGGAGGTACTCCCGCTTTTCAGAAAGGTGTCTGGTGGTGTATAATAAGAGGGAAAGCCTCTTTGCTACAGGTGTCATGGGAAAGCCACTCCAATATGTCGTACCACAGCAGGTCCTGATAGAAGACCGAATCATCGGTCCTGTGACCCTGAAACAACTGGTGATCGTGGCGATAGGAGGAGGAATCGCCTACATGATCTATATCTCTCTGGCTGCGACCTACTTTGCCGTGGTGTGGGCGCCACCGGTAGCCATCATATCCCTCATCACTCTGGCCATTGCCTTTGTACAGATTAAGAGCATACGGTTTGTGCCATGGGTGCTGCTCATGATCGAGTATGCCTTCATGCCGGTAAAGCGAGTATGGAACAAGCGAGAATCGACTGAAAAACTCTTCTACACCCTCGGAAGACCAAAAGTCGAAAAGAAAAAAGGAGAAGGGGAAGCTCCCGTCATAACGCCTCAAGAGCAAAAAATAGAAGCTCTGAAAAAGCAAAGAGGCCTAACAGAGCTCACACAGATGCTCGACCAGCACAACCCAGTGCAGGATGAAGTTAGTCATCAAGCCGTCTCTCATGCTCCTGATCACCATCTTGCCTCTCACTCTGTGGCAAAGGAGAAAGCAGAAAACGAGAAGCTCTCTGAAGCCAGTCAAACCTAGGGCAAAAAAAATATTTTTCTGAAATACTATGGCTACAAATGCCACTGCACCACATCAGCCAGGATCCATAGGAGCCAATGCCAGTAATGCGACACAGCGATTCCTCCCCATAGGAGAAATCCATAACAGCACTCTCGTGCTCAAAGATGGTAGCCTGCGATCTGTGCTGAAGACCTCTGCCATTAACTTTAACCTCAAGTCAGAGCAGGAGCAGAATGCGCTCATCTACTCATACCAGAGCTTTCTCAATACGCTGGAGTTCCCCATACAGATCGTGGTGAGATCTCAGAAGCTGGATATCGATGGCTATCTGGAATACCTCAGAGAAAACGCTCAGAAGCAAGAGAATCCCCTCCTGCGTCGACAGTCGTTTGACTATATCACCTATGTCAAAAAGCTCGTAGAGTATGCCGATATCATGGAGAAGAACTTCTATGTAGTCGTCCCCTATGAGCCACTCTCAACTCCGAAGCCTGGAGTGCTCCAGAGATTTCTAGCGGCGATGAAGCCAGATGAGTCTGCCGAGCTGATACGAAGGAGGCAGTCTGAATTTGAAAAAGGGCGAAAAGTCCTCACGCAGAGGGTGCAACTCGTGATGGCCGGACTGGAGGGGTGTGGCCTGCGAGTGCAAGAACTCAATACGGCACAGCTCACGGAGCTGTACTATGAGATCTACAATCCCGTGATGTCCAGAAGGCAAAAGCTCAGTCGGGTACAAGATCAGGACCTGTTGCCGATGGTTTAGTCAGGGAATAAGCCAAGGAATCTTCTTCTTTCTGTTCCACAGATAAAATCAAAGGGGCTCCGCACAAAAGCTTCGAGGGCTCTCTTGCTAGCAACACGAATGACTAATGTCTTATGCCTTGTAGGTGTATCTATTGCTTGTGAAACAATGTCTGCAAAATCATCACTTGTAGCTCGAGAAAATTTACCAAGGGCGTTGTTGTCAAAAGCAATGGATTCTCCTCTTCTGGGGGTGCCAAAAATACCCAACTTATAGCTTGGAAAAGGATAATCCTCATAGTTTGGCGGCAACCAGGTAGCTTCCAGTCGAAGACCCTGAATAGAATTTATACCATGATCTCTAAAAGTGAGATTCCCTAATACAGGGTAACATCTGTCTTGCTCTTTGGAAAAAAACTTCGGAAGCCAAGTCCCAAAAATTGGGTGATGTGAATAATATGCGTGTTCTGGGTCAAAAGTTTTGAGGGGCACTCTTAGCATCTCAAGCTCTTTTCTAATTTTTTCAGCGAAAAAGCCGGGGTAATGAGGATCAACTGTATTTCCAGGTCGGTAGAAGGGAAGCTTGTCACCTGCTAAGAGATCAGAGGCAAGCCCATCATGTGGGGGCTCCAGCTTGAAGAAGCCATCTTTCGAAGGATCAGGCGGGCTCCCCGGAGGAGCTGGTGGTGTTTCCCCTGATGTCATGCTGTCTTCTGAAAGGAGAATAGAGTACAGTGTAACAGATATTCTTTCTATTTCTCAAAGAGATCATGAAGAGCCATCTCACAACCCTCAGTAACGGTGTGCGAGTCCTCACTACCCCCATTCCTGGCATACAGTCTGTGACCATCATGCCACTGTTTCATGCTGGGTCTAGATTTGAGAGGAGAGATGAGAGGGGGCTGAGCCATTTTCTGGAGCATATGTTCTTTAAGGGTGGGGTCAAATATCCCACACCTGAGGCTGTGGCCTCTACTGTGGACGGGTTCGGTGGTGAGATGAACGCCTTCACTGGGAAGGAGTACGTGGGATACTACGTCAAGTGCGCTACGGAGTCTGTGGAGCTGGCGGCAGACGTGCTGGGAGATATGCTCTCTCAGCCAAAGCTGGACCAGGGCGACATCGACCGAGAGCTCGGTGTCATACTCGAAGAAATGAAGATGTACCAGGACACCCCGAGAGTACAAGTCAACTGGGAATTTGAGAAAGTGATCTTTGGGGACACTCCCATGGGATGGGACCAGATAGGTACAGAGGAATGCCTCAGAGGCATGAAGAGTGAACACTTCCAGCAGTATCTGGATGAGATGTACACCACGGATAATGTGGTCATAGCCTTTGCTGGGAATATCACCCCTGAGCGAGCTGAGAAAATCGCTCAGGAATACTTCCCCCTGAGGCCAGGACCAGTGCGAAGAAGTGAACCTACCTCTCCCCTCCCCCAGAGCCCCAGTCCACAAGAGCGAATACAAATCCTCCAAAAAGAGACCGAACAGGCACACCTCATGCACGGAGTACTCGCTCCAGACCTACAGGATGATCGCAGCTATACCGCCAGCGTGCTCTCTACTATCCTGGGGGGAAACATGAGCAGTAGGATGTTTACGAAGCTGCGAGAGCAACAGGGACTGTGCTACAGTGTCCGAACCTTCTATGAGCCCTTCACTGATAGGGGTGTCATCATCACTCATAGTGGCGTAGACCTCGTGAGGGCAGAGCAAGCCTCTGCCGCCATCACTCGTGAGTACGAACTCATGACCCAGGAGCTGGTGACTCCAGAAGAACTCCAAAAGGGAAAGCAATACCTGATCGGGAAAAAGGCCCTCTCCTATGAAGAGAGTGACGCAGTAGCCATAGGAGCCGCAATGGAGCAGCTCTTCCTGGGCAAAGTCACCTCTCACGAAGAATACGTGGAGAAAATGAACGCTGTGACCGCGAAGCAGATCATGGAGCTCAGCCGAGAAATCTTCGGAAGTGAGCAGTATCACTTCTCACTCATAGGCCCTATGAAGGGTCGAGAAGAGGCATTCATACGGGCTGTGGAGAAGGGAGAGGGCTAGGTCAGACATCCCCATACAGCCTGTCCCGAATCTGTCATTTGGGGCATGAATCTCAAAAATCCCTGACTGAAGGTCTCAGTCAGGGATAGAAAAGCAATGGAAAAAAATCAGCAAAGACTAGAACTCCTCCTCGGTGGAAGAGTCCTCTGTGTCCTGAAGAAGAATCTCCAGGTCGTCTTCTGCATCCTCAATCTCGTCTGAAGCATCAAGGGTATCAAGAAGGACGTCATCCTCTGGAACAGATATGCCCAGCTCATCAAGAGAAGTGAAGGACTCTGGTGGCAGGATCTCAACACCAAGATTTGCCGGTTCGGTCTCTGAGCGAAGCTCAAAGGTGGCGATAGATGCGTCCTCAAAGAAGATCTCAAGATCTGTGCGGAAGACAGTATAGCTGTCTGTAAAGAGTTCTCGAATCTCAAGTGAAGCATTCGCAAGCTCTGAAGTAAGAGAACCTGACCATGGATCTGAATCTGAATCTCGGCTCAGCTCTATCTTCAGGAGGCTCAGAAGCCCCTGCTGAATATCGATCGCAAAGACTGTGTCTGAGACGGTTCCCTGCATAAGCTGGACAGGAGTCGGCGGGGTCTCCGGGTCAAATGCAGGAGGCGTCTGAGAGAAGGACAGAGACCAGGTATCATCTGAATCTGCGGACCTGACAGCACTGAAGCTCCAGAGGGCTTCCTGTGGATCTGTGTAGTCAATGCTCTTCCGGTTCGGCGTGTGCTCCAGTACGAGCATGCCAGCAGATGACTCGCCATTCACCAAATTGGCATCGAAGAGGAAGGACAGAGGATCGTCCTTGGCGACTGTGAGAGTCCCCGCTACCTCAATGCCCTCGAGCTCTTCTGCTATGGAGGCCAGGATCTCTTCCTGTTCCTCGAGCGAGACCTCTCCGCCATCACTCAGCTCAAGAGAAAGCTCTATGAAAGTCGAGAGGAAGTCTTCCAGGTTCAGAGATGCTCGATAAACATAGGCCTCATCCGTAGCAGGCAGGACTTCTTCTAGGGTCCAGATATTGAGCTCTGAAAGCTTCTCCTGAGACTTCTCGAGAATCTCGAGGGGAGCGACTGGCTGAAGCTGGAGACCCTGTAGATCTGAGTCATCGGTGAGCAGGACCCACTCTCCAATGAAGGGCTCAAGGACTTCTAGCTCTTGGAACTGTGTCGCAAGGGCCTCATCGTACTCAAGGGTCTCTAGGAGCGCATAAGCTGCATTACCAAGGAAGCGGAATTCTCCAGAGAGGGATCCAGAGCCCAGAGATGTGGCGGAAGGCTCGAGAACAATGGAGTCTTCAGAGGCCTCCTCATCCCCTTCGTCGAGTGCTGAAGGATCGGGAAAAGAGGTAGTCGTGGTCTCTGCCGCGAAAGAGAGCTCAACCTCTGAGCTAGAAAGGAGGAGGTCTGAGTCTGAATAGTCATTTCTGGAGGTGAGAGCCACATCAAACTCACCATCAAGCCCACCCGGAAAGAGTGTCTCGGGAATGGAGAGAGCTCCAGAAGCCTCTAGCTCGGAGGTAGCAATATCTAGGGCTTGTGTCAGAGTTTTTGCCTGAGTGATGGGGTCTAGCAAGACGCCTCTGTGCTCTGACTGCACCCTCTCGAAAAACTGCTCCGCCTGAAGAGGGCTCTCCTCTGGTGCAGGGGAACCAGAACAAGCAGTCAAAACAACAGGAAGGAGTAAAAGTGAACCCCACAAACGAACTCGGGAATATATCATGGAAAGGCAGGCAAAAAACTGTGAACAGTATAGGAAGCATTGAGGAAGAAAATCAATAGTGATATGGTCTCTAGGTGTATGGGATACGTCATGAGTGGTGAGGTTTTTGTTTTTTTCTGAAAAGGATGACCAAGAAGAATGCTCTCTTCAAGCTCTCTGGTGAGTATCTGGCTGGGCAGGATGGAAAGGGCTATGAGGGGGAGGGCATCAAGAAGGCGGTTCAGATGATACAGCAGACACAGGAAGCCGGCTGGAACGTAGCCATCGTGATAGGGGGTGGAAATATCTGGAGAGGGAGAAATGCCGAAGAGATAGAGCTGAGCAGTATTGAGACAGACCAGATAGGCATGGGAGCCTCCTCACTCAACGCCCTCATGCTCAGTCTTGCTCTGAGAAGCACTGGCATCAGTGCACAATCGTATGCTCCCGACGCCTATGCCACAGCAGACACAGAGCCCTACAGGGCAGAATCTGCAAAGCAAGATCTCAAAAACGGGGTGGTAGTAGTCATGGGTGGAGGCATCGGAACACCAGGATTCACCACGGATACAACCGTAGTCATCAGGGCATTGGAGCTGGAAGTGGAAAAGGTCATAAAATTCTCAACGATAGATGGTGTCTACTCTGAAGACCCAAAGAAGAATCCTAAAGCCCTACGATATGAGAGCCTGAGCTATGACGAAGCCCTGAAAAAAGAACTGGGGATCATGGATATGAGTGCTTTTTTGATAGCGAGGGACCATGGGCTCTCCATCATCATCACCCAGTATGAGTCTCCGCAGAAGCTCCTAGCAGATCTGGGAGAGAATCCGGAAGGAACCCTTCTGCAGTAAGACCAAGAAAAGTTTTGACAGCAGAGGCAAACAAGAGGAAAGTATCCAGCAATATACGCCAAAAGTGGCAGGATTCTTTTTTTGTTCTTGTATGAAATTTCTCCAAAATGAGGCGGGCTGGAGCGTAGAGGACACTCCCCCATTCCTCGCCTTTCGAGCGCTGAGAAGGAGGGCGCAAGAGATCTACACGGAATCACAAATACTGGATCTGAGTCAGGGTGAGCCTGGGTATGGATTTGCACCGAGTGTGAGATCCAGACAATTCTACTCCTACATCATGATGATAGATACGGTGCTCAACAACAATCGCACCAACCAACACTTTGGGAGTGTGGAATTCATGGAGGAGGAAGAGGTGCTCGCGATGCTCAAAGAGATCGCGCGAGATTTCTACAGTCCAAGGGTTGCTGAGGAGCTCATAGAGGATCTTGGGTTTTTTCTAGAGGAGTTGCAGAGAATCAGTCGGAATCAGGGGCATGAAAAAAGTGTCTTTGGGATCGTCTATGACCTCTTCAAGTACAGCATCATCAGTGGAGGAAGGTATCCCAATAGCTGGGGAGAGATGATCGTCAGAATGGCGGTGGCAGAAGAGCGAAGTGAGCAACTTGGCTATCACGTCAGCTTTGAGGACATCATGATCGTCAATGGGGCGAGTCATGGGGTGGGAATGTTCTTTAAGGGTTTTGGGGAAGAGGGGGTAGGATACCTGCAGAAGGGTGACACCGTACTCATGACCTCTCCAGTCTATGCGCCCTATACCCAAATCATCGAAGAAAGAGGTCTCAAACTCATCACCCTCTCACTCAACCCAGAGACCGGAGAGCTGGACAGAGAGAGCCTCCTCAAAGCCCAGCAATACCAGGATCGAATCAAGGCCATCATCCTGATTGACCCCAATAACCCTACGGGCTTCTGCCTCTCTGAGGATCTTCAGGAAGCACTCATAGACCTCGCCGAAAAGCACAATAGCATCATCCTCTCTGATGAGGTGTACTCACAGTTCTTCTGGGAGCATAAAAGCATCGTCCTCAACCCAAAAGCCAGAAAAAGAACCCTCAGAATAGACGCGCTGAGCAAAATAGAGAGGGCTACTGGTGTGCGATTTGGAGACCTGTATGTCGCTCCTGAGGCCAGGGAATACATCGCAAAGGAGATCATCGAGCCAGAGTGTCCAGGCTTTCTGGAGCTCTATACGGATGCTCGCTGGTTTCTCTTTCTGGCGAAATCTGTGGGCGGGCAGAATATAGGAGTCTTCCAACATATATCTGGAGCCCCTGGGACTTCTCAGGCTCTGGGCCTGACTCACATCATCCTGGGGAGTCAGGAACGAAAAGAATACGTAGAGCAGCTCAACGCAAAAGTGAAGGCCTTCTATGAAGAGATGGGGATAGGGCATACCGGCAACACCTACTACGGGATCATCAATCTCCAAGGACGAGAAGGGCCAGAGACCGCACAAAAACCAATAGAGCAGGTTCTCACGGAGCTAGCCCTCAAGGGGGTCATTGTGATGCCAGGGTATAAATTCTTCTCTGAAGAAGACAGAAAAAAGCAAGACTGTCGAAGGTACATACGTGTCAGCCTGCCAAATCTCTCAAAAGAGAACACCATCAAGGCGGCCAAGATCATCCGAGAACACATCCTCGCATAGGAAAAAGATTGCCCAGGGAACAAGGAAAAAGATAGAATAGGGAGGATGTATCTCCTCCTCATGAAGAATGTATGTGCTGTTGCAATCCTGCTCATAGTGCTCTCTGGATGCTCTATGAATATCAATGGATCTGGTGGAAATGAGGGCTTGAGCCCTGAAGCAAGCGGAGGCTTCAATCCTGATGACTATGTGACGAAGGAAGAGCTCCCAGCACTCGTGGAGGAAGGCATAGAAGCCTACATAGCTGAGCAAGAAGCACTCGCCGCCGAAGAGCAGGCAGAGCAACGCGCAGTGCAAGAGCAGCAAGAGCTAGAGCAAGCAGAGCGACTAGCCGACCTCTCCGGAGGAGACCTCGTAGATGATGACCCTGTTCTGGGAGATGAGAATGCTCCTGTCACCATCGTGGAATTCTCTGACTATCGTTGCCCATTCTGCCAGAGGTACAATACTCAGACTGCTCCTCAGATCATCCAGGAATACGTGGAGTCTGGAGATGTGAAAATCGTGTTCCGAGATTTCCCATTGCCGTCTCATGAGCCAGCAGCCACAGAGAGAGCCATCGCGGCAAACTGTACCGCAGAGCAGTCTGGAAATGAGGGGTATTTTGCCTTTCATGATGTACTCTTTGGGGATGCATTCTCCCAGAATCTCTCTGAAGATGACCTCGTAGAGATCGCTCTCGAGAGCGGTGTGACAGATGAGGCTGCCTACAGGAACTGTCTCCAGGACGACGCACAGGTAGAAGAAGTCCGAGCTGATACCCAGTTTGGGAGTAGTATCGGAGTGAATGCCACTCCCTACTTCTTCGTGAATGGGACACCTGTGAGAGGAGCTCAGCCCTATTCCGTCTTTGAGCAGGTGATCGAGGCTGAACTACGAGCTGCTGAAGGGAGCTAGAGATGAACGAATCAGTCCCCTCTCAGGAATCTCCTCCGGAAAGTCTTTCCAAAGAAATGGGGGAGATGCTGGGGAGGTGTGCTGAGAGGATAGGGTCTCTGGGTGAAGCACTCCAAGGCCTCTCAGAAGAGGCTCAAAAAGAGTTTTGTGAAGGAATCCTGAGGTATGCTGGAATCCAGCCTGATGAGAATCGGGCCTTTGGGAGAGATGATCGTAGCTGGCTTGTAAAAAGGTCTTCTGGCTGATGTAGAAGGGATTCGTGATGCACTCTTCCGCGAAGGAGAGGATGCAGAGACTCCTCCGTCAAGGCTCTATCTCGCATCAGCAGAAGGACTCGTGGATCCCTCGAGATATCAGCTGGATGCTCAGGAATTTTTGAATATGGGGTGGGAAGTAGGGAGCGGAACACTGCAATGCCTTCTTGCTCTCACAAAAGACATCGGACCTATACTCGACAGGCATGGGTATGCGGATGAGACATTGGAGTGGGTGCTTGGCTCTGTCTCTCCTGTGAAGGCTGTGCACTTCGTTCATATGGCACTCGATATGCAGCACTATACAAGGTTGATGATCGAGAGTGTGGAAAGGATGGATCTTTTTACCAGATATGCAGAGCAAATCCTGGAAAAAGCAAGAAAAGAAGCACTCGTCTGAGAGGAGGCCTGGTGGAGACACTAGGCAGGATAGTAGCGATGTACCTCCCCTCCTCTCATGCGTAAGAGGTGTCGAACGTACCAAAGCTCCACCTCTGCCTCAAGGTAGTGAAGCATGCGAAAGATCTGCAGAAGATCATCTCGACTGAGGGAATCAAGCCGTGAAGACTGAGCCTGACGGAAGATGCTGTGGATCCTCCTCGTGGCCTCGGAGATGATGTGTCGCTTGAGGATTTTTTTTGTTGGGGGATGGTCTATCCGAGTAATCGCATGGTGTGTCTGGAAAGCCAGAGTGTGATCTCCCTCAAAGAGAAAGTGCAACAGTGGTGAGTGGGCTTCTGTGTGACCACAAGATGCCAAGGCAAGAGAAGCCGCATGCTGGATCTGCTGAGAATCATGATGAAGCAGCTGACGAAGTCGGGGGACCTCTCCATCAACCTGCAACTCTCCGAGCAGACGGATGCCCTCCAGCAGTCTCTCCGTACTGGAAGACTGAAGTAGGTCATCCAGAATAGGAAGGAGCTGTATGCGGATGTGTGGAAATCTCCAGAGCAAAGCGATACTACGAGACTGGATCTGTGGATCTGTGGACGAGAGTAGGGGCAAGATATACGGAACGACAGCACTGTCAGAAAAGTCTCCTAGGACTGAGAGGCTCAGGAGAATCTGTTCCCTGTCTCCTGAAGTCAGAGCTGACATCATGATCTCTACAGAGCGCTGTGGCTGAACTCTGCAAAGGGCCCTGAGGGCCTCTCGCCTGAGGGCAAGGTTTCGAGAAGAGTCGCTGAAGAGGAATTCGAGTTTTTTTGTGATCGTATACTGGCTCACACTCCTACTGCTAGAGGCAGCGTCAAATGATCCGTAGGCCAGCAGTGCCCGAAGGGCCTCATATATCACCTCTTCTGAATCGTGGTCTAAGAGGGCAATGATGGAAGGGAGGGCATGGGAAGACTGTGTTTTTGCTAGGGACTGTAAAAGCTTGCAGAGAAACTCTGTGTCCTCTCTATGCCTCTTTGCCGCAGAGGAAAGAATCCCTACGGAGTTCTCATGACCCTTCTGTGAGAGGATCTCTATGGCCTGAAGACGACGAGAGATCTGAGGGGAATTCTCAAGACTTAGTCGGGAGATCTGCGTATAGAGGTGACGCATGCGCAAAAGCGTGATCCCTGAAAGAAGAGAGGCGAAGATCATGATGCCCAAAACCACCTCCAGCATCACAAAGGAGGAAAAAAATGACTGAAGAAGAAACAGGAGGGCCGTAGCCATAATGATGCCAAGAGGCTTGGCAATGCCGTCCAAAAACTCCTTTACGCTGTCTCGAACTGTTCCGTGCAAGGCGTAGAAGATACTCACGTAGGAATTTCGCGAGATGCCATGGGAGATCTCAAAGGTGGCCTTGGCAGCTATGGCTGCTGGATACGTGGGCAGAAGGATATTTGCCACGAAAGTAGCAGCACAAAAGAGCGGTGCAAGAGACATACCTCCAAGCACTCCTACAGATCGAAGCATCTTGCTCGAAAGAGTCACCTGTGTCAGAAAGAGGAGCGTAAAGATCCCCAAGTGCACGTAGCCTAACTGGTGGGCAATGCTGGAGGCGAAGGCCTCTGGCCCAGAGTCTGAATGAGAAGCCTCATGGCTCAAGAGACTCGCCTCCAGCATGCTCGCAAAATAGAAATCTACCAGCTGAAAAACAAAGAACTGAAGAAAAACCACGAGAAAAAGCCCCCTCAAAAAAGAACTGTAGAAAAAACCCTGAAACGTCTGAAGAAGACCAGGAGGATGTTCTTCTGATTCTTCTTCTGAGAGGAGGGGGATGTGGGATTCGAGTCGGAAGAAGAGAAAAGGAATCAGCAATAAAAGCAGAACGATCGGTGCTGCCAAAACCGCCATCAATGAGAAGGAGGTCTGCGTCAGGAAGAGCACCATCAAAGCCCCCAGAATGCCTCCCAGTGGCTCTGAGCTCTCGACCAGGGGAAAGATCCTCTCCCCCTCTAGTGGGGAGAAGAGCTCCTCGATCCAGAGAGCTAGCCAAATATGTATCTGAGCAAAGCCAATGGCCATCAAGGCAATCAGCAAGACAAAGAAAACCGGGCTTCCAAGTGGGAAGAAAATGGCAGAAAAAAGGAGGACGAGAGAGAGGGCGACCATGGTGAGCATCATCTGCTGAGGCTTTACATCCTGCAAAAAGGAGCTCACCAGCAATGTCACAGTAATGGTCAAGAGTCCTATCGCCAGATAGAGAGAAGGAAGCGACTGAGACGTGTACTGAGCGACGTAGGTAGCGATCAGAAAGGTGTTCACAAAGACGTAGGCTGTCTGGAACAAAAGCTTTATGCTGAAGGCGATAAAGACCCTGGGGCTCTCATGCTCGGTAATATTGAGCATCATGAGAAACATGTGGCCTATATGTCCAAGACCTCTCCCTATGCTCTGGAAAGTGTTCATGAAAGGGGGAGGTGAAAAGTTCTGAATAACAGATTATTATACAATATATAAGTATCAATTGCAACTCAGAGGTGAGGGGAAAGTATGTGTTTTTTTTGGAAAGGTGTGTAGAAAGAAGGCATGCATAGGAATCTCAATCTTCTGCTGGCACTCTCTGGACTGGAGCTGAGAAGCTCGGGGTTCGAAAGTGCATGATCAGAGAGAAAAATGAGGAAAGGTCAGATCAATGCGAACCCCGAGAGGAAAGAAATCTTGGAGGGGGGGTTTTGTATTTTTCTGAAAAAAATGAGGGAGAGAGAAGCAAGAAATGAGGTCGCCTCTGTGGTATCGGCGTCTGAGGAGTGTCAGGCACTCCTCCAAGGAGTGGGAGCCAAGGAGCTCATGAGGATATGGAGGTCTCTACCAGGGATCTATGAGGCGGCATACTGGTCTACAGGTGAGGCAAAAGACGAAGAAGCTGTCACGAGGGCCATGCGAGATGAGGTCTGTGAAGCCCTGATGGAAGTCCTGCCCGAGAGGCATCATGACACTCTCATCCGTATCACCTGTGAGGAGGCAGATGAAAGAGGGCGAGCAATCCAAAGGGTGATCGATCTCACCTGCAAAATAGCTCAGAAAACAGTCAGCAATAATGAGAGCGTCTCAGAAGAAGAGGGAGAAGCGGAGCAAAATGAAGAAGAGAGAGGAGGATGGAGAAGGCTTATAAGAGTGGGCATGAGTGAGAGGGAGCTCCTCGGGATGCTCAGAAGCTGGGGCCTGGATCTCGTCCTTCAGGAAAACCATTACCGCTGTGAAGAAAGCGGGAGAAGAATCCGACGATTTCCTGATGGTGTGCAGAATATCGGTCGTGTCAGAAGAGCACTCGAAGCCCTCTTCTCCAAAGAACTGAGGGTCTATCACGGGTGAAATCCTGAGCCTCTCACCCTTGAGGAAGGACTTGCTCGGAAGGCCTAGTGGACGTATGATGGGACATGCTTTTGATCTTCAGATGATACAGGTGAGCCAGTACAGCAGGTTTGCGTTTTGGCTCAGTGGGGCCATGGTGACGATCAGCCTGATCTGCATCATGGTCTTTGGCCTAAGGCTGGGGATAGAGTTTACCGGAGGGACGCAGATCGATATTCAGATAGCTCCAGGGCAAGAGATCAGTGCCATAGAAACAGCATGGGCAGAGGCCCTGGGCGAAAAGGGCTACGCGCTCCAGCCAGCGATAGATGGAGGCTCTGTCCAGCTTCAGACTCAGAACTTCTCCGCGGAAGAACAAGTACTCCTGAGAGAGAGCCTCGAGCGTCAGTCCCCTCCTCTGACTGTGGAGACGGTCACGACTATTGGCCCGAGTGTGGGGGCTGTCTTCTTTGAGAGGGCCCTGTGGGCGCTGGGGCTTGGGCTTCTGGGGATACTCATCTTTACTGCTATAGCCTTCTGGAAGGTGAATCAGGGTGTGAGTCCCTTTTTGCTCGGAGTTGCAGCTCTCATCGCACTGGTGCACGACGTGATACTCATCATTGGAGTGTTTTCTCTCTTTGGTGCGATGTTTGGGCTTCAGGTCGACGCCCTCTTCATCACGGCATTGCTCACGGTTTTGGGGTTTTCTGTAAATGACTCCTTGGTCATCTTTGACCGAGTGCGAGAGCGAGTAGGACAGATGAAGAAGCAAGACACCTATAAAAAAGTGGTGGATGATGCCATCGCACAGAGCCTGAGGAGGAGCATCCACACCTCTGTGAGTACACTGGTGGTACTGCTCGTACTCGCTGCTGCCTTCTGGTCATTTGGTGAGCTGTTCTTTTTCTTTATCGCTCTGGCGCTGGGGGTCGTGATCGGAACCTATAGCTCCCTCTTCCTGGCAGCACCCCTGACGGTGGCGTGGAGAAGGAGCTTTGAGCGGATGAGCGATGCCATCTTCCCTGAATCCGAAAATACATGGAAGTCCTCACAATAGAGATCCTCCTCGTACTGCTCGTGGTGACAGGGGCTCTGGCTCTCTTCATCTCTGAGAAGTTCCCAGTAGACATCATCGCCATCATGCTCATGACGGTGCTGATCGCACTGGGTCTCATCTACCCAAACAGCTTTCCAACGGTGCCAGAAGCGCTCAGTGGGCTCAGTAGTGAGGCCACCATGACCATCCTGGCCATGTTCATACTCAGTGCAGGGGTACAGAGGACGGGGGTAGTGCAGACGCTGGCGCAAAACGTCTTTGTGATGGTGGGGCAGAGTGAGTGGAAGCAGCTCCTGGCTATCGCCCTCGTGATCGCACCATTGAGCGGATTTCTCAATAATACCGCTGCAGTGGCTGTGATGCTCCCACTCGTACTCGAGCTGAGTCGTAGAAGTGCTGTGCCAGCGACGAAGCTGCTGATCCCCCTGAGCTTTTTTGCCATGTTGGGAGGAACGCTCACCATACTGGGAACGAGTACCAATATCCTGGCGAGTGGAATACTCAAGGACATGAGTGCCGCACGAAGGGAAGACGATCTGGGAATCGTGGAGATTGGGATGTTTGACTTTACCCATTTGGGACTCATTGTCCTGGCTACCGGGATACTGTACTTCTTTACGATTGGTCGATGGCTCCTGCCTGACAGGCCTGATCCAGCACTGGACAGGGTGGACGAAGAAGAGCTCTTCATGACCGAGATACTCATACGAAACATTCCAGAAAATCACTACGTGGGAAAGACCCTGGAAGAACTCAAATTTGTCCAGAAGTATGAGGTAGAAGTCCTGAAGCTCCAGAGAGAAAAGCGAAGTATCATCAAGAATGCTCTGACGACAGAGCTGGCTCCAGGCGACATCATCCTCCTGAGGGCAAAGGAACAACAGATCGTCTCTCTGGATCAGATGCCGGGAATGAAGGTGCTCTTCAACCTCAATGATGGCATGCGTCGGAAGCACTTCCGTCAGCACCAGATCGTAAAGGCACTCCTGAGAAATCCACGGCTCCATGGGAAGAGTACGGAAGAGATTGATTTTTGGAGTCGATCTGGAGTGGGTGTGGTGGGAATCGCCAATAACAACTCCCCTCAGGGGAGGCTTGGGAATCTGGCCCTGAAGGTGGGCGACATCATCCTCCTGCAAGGAGCCCCCTCATCCCTGAGAAGACTGCGAGTCCAAGATGACGTGCACATACTCGAGACTCTGGAAGATGAATATGACCGAAGTAAGACCACGATCGCCCTGAGTATCGTCGTGGCAGTGGTGCTGTCTGCCGCCTTCACTCCTGTGCCGATCGTGCTCTCGGCCCTCATGGGTGTGCTCCTCATGTTCCTGACTGGATGCCTCCAGAAGGAGGAGATCTATGGCTCGGTCTCGTGGGATATTATCTTCCTACTGGCCGGAGTCATACCGCTCGGAATCGCCATGACCAAGAGTGGTGCTGCGGAACTCCTGGCCTCTGGAATAACGGCTGTGGCAGCAGATCTTCCCAGCTTTGTACTGATCGTCCTGCTCTATATCCTCACCACTCTACTCACGGAAATCGTCAGCAATACCGCGGCGGTGGCCATCATCACCCCTATCGCTATCTCTGTGGCGATACAGCTCGAGATCGAACTCATACCCGTCACTCTGGCCGTCATGTTCGCAGCGAGTACGAGCTTCCTCACGCCCGTGGGCTACCAAACAAATACCATGGTCTATGCGAGTGGAAACTATCGATTCATCGACTTTCTCAAAGTTGGGGCTCCTCTGAACCTGATCCTCATGATCGTCACGACCCTCGCTATCACCTACTTCTGGGATGTGCAGATCGTCCCAGATGTACAGATCGTGCCAGAAAATATCTTCTCTGGAACACTGGGAGAGGAGGGAAACCCTGGAGCACAATAGGGAGGAGAAAAACTCCCTTCACTTGTTAGCATTGCAGCAATAAGGTTTACACTTTCTGGTAGAGTATGATGCTTTGTTGTCTTGCATATGTATCATCAC
>JAOXNJ010039991.1:0-12961 GCA_028566655.1 Metis holothuriae
CTCTTTATCTCCTTTCTCTACTACTACCTCTCTATGTTATTCTTATGTGTCACCAAGGGCACATTGCAAACGGAGCCCAGTGCATCCAATTGTGTCCTGTTCCCTCAATGCTTGTAGCATGGGGCGGCAAATAAAACCATAACCATAACCATAACGTGCATTGTGAATAATTCTCAGTCTGATGTGTAGGCAGACTTGATTCTGCGCAGATACACATTCATTGGTCAAATTCGGTTGAATGAACACATGTAATTAAGAGAAGGCGGTGGCAACTAACTGTATTCGAGCAGAATAATGACTGCTTCACTCACCTGCTCAGAGCTTCCTGGCTGTGCACTACAGGAAATAAGTTATTATTGCCTACCTACATTAAATTTGCCTCCTGTACGTTCCACATTGCTTCCCAGATGGAAAAAGTGTCTGCCTGCGTCACAGCCGGAATGAAGGAATTGACCAGGCGCGACTTTCTGGCGCTTTTTAGTAAGGTGTCGCGCCATTTCGGCGCGCATTTTGGGCACTTTTTCAGTGACTTTTGCTGGTCACAGCCAAGTAAACAGTGCGCAGTCGCCGTCTCCTCTTCTGCCCCACTTGAGGCCGACCAAAGAGAGGAAGGAAGCCTGTCAGGAAGGACGCCGAGGCCCACTTCTTCTCCACGTCCTCATCGTTGTCGTCCAGGTTGTCCACGTTGTTGTTGTAGGCGATGTACTACCCGTTGGGGTGGCCGCGGTTGCTGCGGGCGCCGGTGCCGCCGGGCTCGCCCACCGAGATCGTGCAGAGCGTCTGCAACCGCGACCGCATCCTCGTCGCAGTTGTCACCGCAGACGCTCTGCAAATTTGGTATGTCAAGGTGAGCACAATACGAGGACCACAGACGGCCACATCTCTCTCTTTCTACAGACTTGATTGATTGATTGATTGATTGATTGGTCTTTGATGACAGCCGTGCGTGCCGATCATCAGTCACCGTCGCTCTGCCTCCTCCGTCTCCGAGCTGGGCTCCAATATCATGGCCATCTGGAGACCCGATTCCTCCATGATCGCCGTCGCTGTCAGTCCATTATTAAGGCTCATTTCTTATTCACTTGTCTGTGTGTAAAATGATCTAATTTAATTGTGTTATTGAATGGCTGTTATTAGACGAGCAAGGGCCACTTGATCATCTATCACATCGTGGTTCCTACGGACGTGCGAACGCTGTACGAGCAGGTGGACGACGCCAGGTTCAGACGCGAGAGCGACGAGCTCTTTCTCAAGGAGACCATTCCTCCTCTCATCTTTGCCTTGGCAAGTTATTTCATTGCCCATCCATCATCACTACATTTGTCTTTTGGTTATTTAATGGTGTCGATCTTTATCATCGTGGGATCTTTGCCATATTTTAATAGGCCTTCGAGGTAGAGGTTGCTGGCGGCATCGTGGACGCAGTGGCCTTCCGGGACGAGTTGATGGTTGCTACGTCGACCTTTTTCGTCAGACGTTTCGGTTGGGACGGCCAGGAGCTCAGAGATTACACTCTGGATCTGCGTCGCATTCCCTTCTGTTTCGATCAGCAGCAAGTACTTAAGGCAGTCCCTCTTCAAAGCTCATTTCACGTCGCAAAAATTGCCTACAGCCCCTTGTTAGGGGGCTTTGCCATTGTGCTGAGCGATGGTCGAGCAGCTCTTTTGGTGGCTTCCAGTCCCAACTTCGATCCAAACGTGAGCTTGTACCATAACAAACAGATGTTATTTTGGATTTTTTTGTATATCTAACGTCATGAATTCTGCATCTGATTGAAAGGCTGTGACGGGTGTGTGGGCGCCTGGGTTGGATGACGCGACGTGCGTGGCACTCAACCACAAATACAAACTGCTGGCCTTCGGCAGAAAGAAGTACCAAAGAGAAAGTTGCTTTTTAACAAATGTCCTATATGCTTTTATGTTAATTTTGAATATTCTTCCAGTTCCCAAGGTGTTGTTTTTTTCGTGGACGAGTTGAGTGGTGCCCTTACGTTATCTCACGGCCTGGTGCTGCGGACACGTGACTTCCCCGGTGACCCGGGATCAGTTCAGTGCATGCGCTGGACACCTGATAGCACTGCCTTAGCCATGAGTTGGAGCAGAGGTGGCTTTAGCCTTTGGTCAACATTCGGCGCTATGATTATGTGCTCGCTTTCATGGGACTACGGACTTGATGTCTCAGACCCAGTGGCACAGAACCCTCTCTGTCTACGCAGCATTGTGATACATAATATTATTGCACATCTTTAAGCTGAACTTTTTTCTACGTCGTTTCTTTATTTTCAGGATTGGAGTGCTGAGGGCTATCAGCTTTGGATGGTAAACGCAGTGGAGCGAGAGAGGAGCACTGGAGATGTCGTGGCACTGAGAAGTCCCGGGGACATAACTAGCCCCAGTCAAGAAAGAGATGATTGCAGACTTAGAATGTCTAATGCGTTGCTTGTCATGAATTTTGTGAAGAGTCCAATTTCTGTCAATCCTGGAATGGTAATTACATTATATTTTTATATTTAAACAGTGTAATTTAAAGGGAGAATTTGGAATATGTCGGTATTTCCAGAGCAAGCAAGAGAAGATTTACCTTCAAGGCGAGGACAAATTGTACTTGAATCTAGGAGAGAACACGACGCCCACAGTAGACGCAGGGGTTGACAGTTATGGCCTAACAGAAGATGAATCGAGAGCGAATGACACCAAGTCGTTGCCAACAAAAAGTCTGGCATTGTCAACAAGTAGTCGGAAGTGGACTACCATTCCTATTCCGCACACATACATCAGCAACTCTTGGCCAATTCGGGTAATTTTTGCTAATCTCTGCGTAAAATGGCACAGTTATTCCATTTGTTTATTTTCAATTAAAATAGTACACCGCACTCGATAGCAGTTGTCAGTGGTTGGCTGTTGCTGGTCGAACTGGTTTTGCCCATTACAGCGTCACCTCTAGACGGTGGCGCTTGTTTGGCAATGAGAGTCAAGAAAAGGACTTTATTGTGACCGGAGGACTGCTCTGGTGGCGTGAATATGTGGTGTTGGGCTGCTACAATCTTAATGCTCTTCAAGACGAGGTGCGCATTTACAATCGCAACGAGAAACTTGATAACAGCTTTGCCAAGATCGTCAAAGTGGAGACTCAAGTCCTGCTCGTCAACATATTGCAAGACCAGTTGGTAGTCTATTGTGCCGATAATATCATCGACCTCTACAAACTTGGTTTAGACAAACCAAACGCATCAGGTAAAACCTTCCTATCGTTACATCAATATTTCGTTCTATAAATATACGAATGACATTAATTTTTTAGCCACAAAAAGTGTCACGTGCACGAAATCGTTGAGTCTCGATGCCAACGCCATTCCTGGTCTGAGCTTCCACCCTGCTTGCGTTAGTCTTGTAGCATTGACCAAGTTGAGGACTGAGACTCTTAGACATCACAGCAACGCCAGGGAATCGCAATCGCCGCCCCTGAGTGCCAACTTGGCCTCCGACATGGCAACAATCATTCTGAATGTTTGTGGCCGAGTCATCATGATTCAGATAAACGAAGAGACCAACAGTCAAATTGTAAGATACTTAACTATGAGTCGCTTGGGTTGAAGTTCAAATGAGTGTCTTTGAATATAGGCCCTTCCGACGGTGTTGGCCACATGCTGCGAAACAATTTGGTTCCCTCGGCACACCAACCCGGACAAACCGCACTTGACTGCCAGTTTGTGGCTCTACTGCGGAATTCACGGAATGCGCGTATGGTTACCAGTGTTTCCTAGGCAAGGAGATGCATCGCATTCATTCATGTCGAAACGCATAATGCTTCATTTTCCGCTGCACAAACTCTATCCCTTAGGTGAGTCAAATACCAGGCTTATACTCGTGTATCGGCTGTTTTAGCTTCAAACACATAATTTTAGTTTTTCTCCGTAAGCCGTATTTTTATGAGTGCTCTCATTTTTTTGTTTTTATAGCAATTTTGTTCGAGGACGCCATTCTTTTAGGTGCGGAGACTGATACGTTATTACTGAAGTGCAACAACATCGCCACAACTGACCTGCCTTATGCTACCCTTGAGAGAAACGTATGCTACTTAACGCAAAACTTATTAAATTCCATCTCTCTTTCTGCATTTTAAGTGTCCAAATATTCCTAAAAATTTTTAGAGCCTTCTATTTCTGCATCCCATACTTCGTCAGCTGATTCGTCGCAATCTTGGTTACCACGCCTGGTCCATTGCTCGCACTTGCGTTTCCCTAGCCTATTTCCAACATTCCTTGGAGCTTCTCTTGCACGAAGTATTGGAGGAGGAAGCCACCTCGACAGAACCCATACCGGACGCCTTGTTGCCCTCCGTGGTCGAATTCATTCAAGAGTTCACTGTTTATCACAAGACGATCGGAAGGTGTGCCAGAAAGACGGAGGTTGCCCTGTGGCCGCATCTATTTGCAGTTGTTGGCAGTCCCAGAACGCTCTTTATAGAAGCTCTGACAATGAACGACTTGGAGACGGCATCGACATATCTGTTAATATTGGAGAATCTGGAGCCTCCTGCAGTGGCTCAGAATCATGCCACGCTCCTTTTGGATGCCAGTTTGGAACAGAAAGATTGGAATTTGGCCAAAGAACTTATTCGTTTCCTCAGAACTATCGGTATGTTTTTACTACAAAATATTACTGTCGATTTTTGAGTACGCAGAGTATTTATTTCGTCCTTAGATCCTGGCGAGTTGGATTACGACGCGGGACGCACATTTGCAAGTAAGACAACACCGCATTCTCCTCCAATAGCCAGCTCGGCACCGGAAGAAGAAATATCGTTGCTATTGGGAACCTTGCAGGTTGGAATACAACATGAATATTTGACAATATTTCAATTATCAATTCCTTCACTTTTCTCAACCCTGACAGGTTCCTCGTGGAAGAGCTCCAAGCATAAGTCAAGGATCGAAAGTATCTCCTCTAGGTTCAACCAAAGAGCCCTTGCATCGAACCAATAGCGAGTCTGGTCATAAGAAAAGTGTACCTGTACGCCATCGTCTCCTCTCATCTTCAAGCAATAATGAAAATGACCGTAGTTCGGCATCCAAAGATGTCGTCTTCATCGATGTTTTGCTCCAGAGACATGCACGTAAATTATTAAGTCAGCAAAGACTAAAGGATCTGGGATGCTTTGCCGGTCATCTCGACTTTTATCTTGTGTCCTGGCTACAAAAGGAACAGAGACGTGCTGCCGTCATCGGGGACGCTGTTAGTGCTTTGAGAAGAGTGCATAATGACTTCGATTGGCCTTGGCCTCTGGCTAACGGATTGTTAGTGGAGAGAAGCGATAGCGGCTACTTCAACAGCAATGACAAAATTGATTACGAGACGAACAGCAGCGGCCGCGGATCCAACGAAGATGCTGCCGCCGGTAACAGCAATATCAGTGCACTGAACGAGAAAGCAATCAGAGCCATGCTCAGCGTGAAAGGTTGGTTAGCTTTTTAACCGAAAAAATGCTCGTGTAATATTCGATAACAAATATACTTTATGTGTGTTAGAGGATTATTCGGATGTGAATGACGACGTGAGCTCTATTACAAGCAATGTGCTCGAGGATGATATGCTAGCGAACTCTCCTAGGCCAAGACGGCCATCTGCAGCTTCCATTAACACTGAGCAAATAGCTCTGGTTGGTTTACACGACGCTTCTGCCAAAGGATCATCTCGATCAGAAACGCAACTCAGGTCTGAAGAAAAATACAGTTATTACCCATTACATGCAGACACTGGATAACGACACATTTCTGTTTTCAGATATCTGTTGCAAATGTTCCTCGAAGCGAATTGTCTCGAGTGGTCACTGGTGTTGTCTTTGGTGCTGAAGGATGCCCTTGCTCTAATTCGCATTGTCAATTCTGCACGCAGTCATGGCATCGACTCGTCATCGGACAGCGGTCTGGTTTTTACATTGCTCAATCATCTCAAGGCCATTCAACAATGGGCCACCCATGAATGGTGATGTCATACATGAAGCAAGTCCATTTTTGTGGCGCCGAACGATAATTAATTGAGTATTGGTTTTAGTGCCGGATACCTTCCGTTCTTCCACGCCATTGAGCCGCAGATGAGTAGCTTGCACCAATATCTACGCGAGCATCCCTTTCCCGGCGCCCCTCCATCTTCATCTGCTCAATCTTCATCTTTGTCGGTACAGTCTTCGTCGTCTACGACCTCTTCTTCGTCCGGAGCGTCGTCGTTGGCTCCTTCTCAGCTTCGGCGGTCGTCCACAACTTTGTCGGCAAGAAAGCTTTTGCCGTCTGATTTGCGCTCCACCGAAGTTATATCGCAGCAAAGGACGAAAGATGACGCAGTACTGTCCAGAAGAAGCACCATGCCAAGCGGAGCGACCGTTGCTGCTCGTGCACCCCACCGCCCTCACGTGCATCACGAGGAGGAAGAGGGCGACGACGACTCTGCTTGTATCCTAATGTGAGGCAAAGAGCCTGAACTGCGAGAACATCTGTGATGGCAAGGGATCCAGCCACCTCCACTATGTATACAATAATCCTTTTAATGTTGTAGGTCAATCCATTCTCATTTGCTATTTGCACTAATGAGTTTGAAAGCACTTTTAATTTCAATTAGTCCTCAGACTACAATCAGCTCTTAATTGCGTAGGTCCTACGTGAAATAGCCATATATAAGCACTGATTCCAGCCGATTGTGACCAGGGCTCAGGCAGGTTGATCGGTTGTCTTTGTTATTAACAAATAATTAGTAATGTGTCCCCCTCTTCCACAGTCATAGCAAACTTTCTTAAAGTACATATATAGTAGGTACAGCAGTAAATAGTTAAAGTTCAATTATACCGTCGAACAATGCCGCATTTATTGATCAGTTTTTCAAGGCTGATTCAAACTTGATTGAATAAATAGTGCACCCCATCCACTTACATATGGTCGAGTGGCCAGAAAGATGTTAATGGAAGCTAGGCCTCAATATAGACATTTATGCGCATTGTAAACCTTTTTCCCCCTTAATAACGATATGATGCAACGAAAAATGGTCGCATTCCCAGAATGTCTTGTTGTTAACATTTAACATTATGTAAGGAACGAGAAGGGGCGTGGATATTTTAGGTCGTCTACTGGTCGTCCTCGAGGACCGTTGTGGACACAGTTATGACCACGCCCATGACAACAGTCGAGCAGGAAGCCCATTCCGACTCGTCTGGGCATCCCTTAACAGGTGCACTGAGGCGGGTGTGGCTGCATACTTGGAGGCTCAAGGACACCTCCATCCAACCCAAAACTCAGCCATACCAACATGTTCATTGAAACTTACCTACTAACTAGTACACGACATCCACTTTACCAAGTCAAATATTTATGTACAAATTGGACATTTCTACACATATTTATTGCTTTACCTATGGCACTTTTGCCATTTTTTGCATTCGTGAGAGACATGGACTGCCATTCTTTTGGTACCAACATTATTTAGGTGTCAATGCTTCAGTATAAAGTAAAACATATGCTACTAATGTCAGTATGTAAGTGTTGTAACGAGTTGTGATGCGGGAAGTGTGGTGGGTTTGGTTGCGGGCCTGCCTCTATCTGTTGCCTCATTAATGATCCTTGCCAATGTGGAGGACTGCGGGGAATTCAGACTTCAGTTGGGCGTCGGAACTCGCACCGGCAGCAACGACTTCTTCAAGGCATCCGTGTTAGTCAATCATCATGCGTGCTGTAAGTATTGCTTCATTTTAAAAATACTTTATAGTCTACATACATATTATACGAAATGAGAAGTCAAGTCGATTTGAAAAGGCATAACCCTATTTTCAACTAGGGCTCCAATCACTTAGAATAATAGTTGATTGACCTTTGGCTTGCAAATGAGATTTGACCTTTTGCATCTCTGTTGCAATATGTACCCTTAGACGTATCATTATCAAAGCCATTTCAGTAAACTCACTGTACTCGGACTGGCATAAAACGCCGACCTGAGACCGTAAGGCCAATGACATTTGCAGTCAATAAGGTAGTACGTAATTCATTATTACTGCAAGGCACTTAGAATACAATACAGTGTAAAGGTCGCCATAATTGATTGCTTCGTCCCTAACAACGGATTAATGATCACACTAAGGAATTTAAATGCAATAACCGCATCAATAATATATTGCTGCATGCATTTACATAAATTCATTACATAAATTTGACATAAATTCACATCAAATGCAATACTCGTATTATATATATGTTTTTCAATGGAATTTTTGTTGTAATGATTGCAGTTGGTGCTGTCCCTGGTGCTGTCCCTGTGCCTGTCGGCGTGGGCCCAGCGCTTCTCCGACTCCTTCCTGGACGAGAACCTGGAGGCCATCTCGAGCAGACGCGCCTCCCTCAGGGGCGACTCGAGGCGCTCCAGGCCCAGCAACAGGAGGGACCCCGAGGAGCCCGTCACCCCCGTGCCCATCCTCAAGCAGATCAACGAGTATTTAAAACCTTACCTTCACAAATTTTACATCTAGATCTTAATTTTCTTGTCATTCCTCGACAAAGACACAACGATGACGGCTCGTACACGTACGGCTACGAGGCTGCCGACGGCACGTTCAAGATCGAGACCCGCTTCCCGGACGGCCTGGTGCAGGGCAAGTACGGCTACCTGGACGAGGACACGGGCGAGCTGACGGTCATCGAGTACGGCGCCGACTCCCTGGGCTTCAAGCCCGGCGGCGACCTGCCCGAGGGCATCGTCGTGCCCGAGGTCGTGGTGCCCGAGGACCGCGAGGACACCGCCAGGGACGCCTTCGACAGACCCATCAACCCCAAGGACGAGGAGAACGAGAACAAGCCCAGTCTGGTCGTGAGGAACAGGGCCAGGGGACAGAACTCTAACAGAGCCGCCGAGCCTAGTCAGAGACGCGGGCAGAACGTGAGGAGGCCCATTGTCGAGGAGCAAAGACCCGAAGAGAGGCCCGTGCTCGACGAGAGGCCCAGCGTCTACCCCGAGGAGAGGCCCGTGCTCGACGAGAGGCCCGTGACCAAGGCGAGGCCCGTGGTGGAGCAGACGCTCGAGGCTAACACCGTCTACGAGGACCACACCGAGGACGACCTGGAGGAGAGGGACTATACCAGACAACAGCAGCAGCCAAGAAGAGCTAACAGACCCGCTGAAAGGCCCCTGGCGAGACCCGTAGAGAGGAAACGTCCCGTTGCAGTCGCAATCGGCCGCTCCGAGCTCGTGCAGCCGCGCCGCGCCTCCATCAGCGCCGCCGCGGCCGCCGCCGCCGCTGGCGTCAGACCCGCCAATGCCAACAGCAACTTCCCCGCCTTCTCCGCCGGCAGGAGAACCGCGCCCAGACTCGCCACCCCCACCAGGGCCGCCCCCAGACCCACAGTTGAGGAGACGGACCCCGTGGCAGAATTGCGTGCCCTGAGCAGCTCCAGGTCGGGCTCGCGCTCGCCTGTGCGCAACCCCAGCAGACCAGCGCCCTCCTCCTCTCTGAACAGCGTGAGGCCCGCGCAGGCCAGGCCCAGCGTCTCCAGCGGCAACAAGTTTAGCAGCTTCCCCGCCCGCGATCAGTCCAGAGCGACTCAGACCGCGCCCAGAAGGGCTCCTCCCCCTAGTGAGCCCCGTAGAGTCTCTGTGAGTGAGCCCAGGAGGGCCCCGGCCGTGACTGCCGAGCCCAGGAGGGCCCCTGTCCAACCCGGGGTCGAGCCTGTGCGTCGCGTCGTGCCTCAGGCCACCTTCGAGGAGGTCGAGCAGACGTCCAGACCCAGACTGGCCCCGCAGCCGCGCAGATCCTTCGCCGCCGTCCCCGAGCGACCTCTTCAGGCTCAGCCCCGACCTCAGGCTCAGGCCCGACCCCAGATTCGCCAGCCGCAGCGATTCGCGTCCGAGAGCGACTTCGACAGCCTGGTGCAGCAGTTCTCCGCCAACATCAGGAGTCAGCCCGGGGACGCTAGACAAATCAGCTTCAACGAGGACCAGACCTTCCCCACTGGCGAACTCACCCAGAGCTCCAATGGATTCAGACTCGTGCAGCACTTCTAAATCCATGGTGCCTTAATCCTGCTTCATTCTGGTTATCCCATCGTCTTTTGGTGTTGATGCTGATTGATTGATTACCAAATCAATCAATCAGTGGATATTTCGATTGGTTGACTGGCTCTCTCACTCGATTGGAGCGCGACCTTTAGCGGGATCAGTCGGCCGAATCGAGCCGACTTTTTGTACTTACTCACTTCTGCTGAAGCTCTACTTTGGCTTCGTTTTACCGCACTGCATCCGTATTTCAATATCTTTTTACCCTATGGCTCCCAAAAAGCACTTATGGTTGAACATTGTGAACGAAATAAAACACTTATTGACAGTACTTCATAGTGTTTTTCTTATTGAATAATACTTGGATGAAATGATGAATGGTGCAATCAGTCAACCTTTTTTTAGCCAGTATTCAATGAACAATACAACTGCATTCCCGTGCATATGTACTAATGTCAGAAGCCATTTTGACGCACACAAAGTTCTAGGTACTTGGAACCGACCTTGTCCTTAAAAGGCGCCGACTCATCTCGGTAATGCCGCAGGCGGGTCAAGTCAACACTTAACAACATTTGCACATTATTAGCAGCACGTAAGTGTATTGTTACAGTGGAATGGTGTGGGTATTGTTACTGAAGAGTTGTACAGGAAGTTGCAATCCCTGAGTGCACTTCCTCTGGCCCCGGGCCTTGACCATAGGGCGTCCTTGGCGCCTTTGGTCAACCGGGAATGGATCCAAGGACTCGACCTAAATCGAGCAATTTCGAATCAGTGTTGCAATATCACTCCAGCCACATGCTCGCAAGTCATCACCGAGGATTGACGAGCAAACAGCTGAAAGGCGTAACGGCGAATAAAGCTACGCAGTCAGCCACCATGGGACTGCAGGGACGCATCTTCGCTCTTGCGGTAAAAGGAACTCATAACAAAAAGCTGCTGAAAGAGAAAAAAGTTTTCTAAGCAAATTCAAAATATTTAGGTAATCACTTTAAATTAAAAGCATTCTTGACGTTGCACAGATGCTGCTCCTCTTTTTGGCCATGACAGTTTCTGGGAAGACGGTTAAGAGGACTTCTGAAAGAGACGCTGCAATACGTCGTCTCTTCTCATCCAGTCGAGATCGCGTTCGGCGCCGCATCAACTCATTGATTGCCTTCAAGAGAACCGACATGAACGCTTCGACGCAAAAATTGGCTGACATAAAGCCAAATCAAGGGAAAGCAGAGATCCAAAAGCGAATAAAAGAAACGCTTTTCAGAGATAAAGCGGAATTGATTGAAGCAACATCATCGAGGCCCCCTCGAATCGCATTTGAAGACGTCAAGCCTATTATTGGTTTCTTCACGCCCTTTAACGATCACATCAACAGCATCGACGAAGCAGAGAAGAAGATTGACAATAATGATGTCGTCAAGCCCTCTTGGGATACACTTTTCCGCGAACAATTTGAGCACAAGAAAATTGATGTAGTACGGCCGAAGTCGGATACCAAGAAGATTAGGTTTGCTCCAGCAGCATCGGAGGAGCTTATTGGGCAAGACTTTAGACAACCCAAGCTTCTCTTCGGCTTCAAACCTATCTCCAGTAAGGAGGAAAAAAGCAAACGGATCCGATTCCCTCAGTTTTTACGGCGTTAAATACGGGACGAGGACCTGAACTAAAAAAGAAGAAAATTCCTTCGTTTTTGTTGGTATTCAATATACTTCAAATTTTAAATGCTATTCTTGCACGCAAAAGTAAATTTAAAAGGGTATGGAACAACGTATGCTAGGGGCTTCAATGCTACAAAATACTGACTTGAGTTTGCTTTCACTCCTGGGTTTTGGCTATCACAGGGAAAGGAGCATTTCAAAAATGAATTACTTTATATCTTCTTTCTGGAGGAAGCTTTTTTCTTTTAGTAACTGCTGAATACTATTCGTTAATACAGTTGCACTTCCAAGAGAACAGAACGCACTCCTCTTCATCAGTATCACCATTCGCGATGTCGTTGCAATAGTTAGACTCGATGGTGTACTTTTCAACGCCGAAAATGTACTTCAATTTTCCGATTAAGAGCGACTTCTCGTCCTCAAATGTCTGAAACGGAGGGTGAATGAACAAAAGATGACCAGAAAGCCGATCAGCGCTGATCGAGTCGCCAAAGAACACCTAAAGCAAAACATTTTTTTCATTCTTCGACTATACTAAGAAAAGATGGGCTCAGGTTTGACTCACCCTAACTTTTTGATTGCCTTCCATTGTACACTTCAATTCCGTGTTGTTGTTAATTCCGTCAACTATCTTCAATCTCAGTTGGGTATCTTCGGTAGTAGCGCCAGCTCTCATGTGAGGCCTCAGATTGAGATCGGACTGATGCGACTTAACGGCCTTGTTAAATTTAGCGACGAGTCCACCCTTGTTGACACGTTTGCGCTTTTTGCCAGACATTAAAAGATCCATACCCGGCTGGTCGAAGTCTGAATCTAGACTCACCTGAGATACTCCACTTGGCTCACTGAAATGTGAAAGAATACCTACTGATTTTTTAATATTCAAATTAAAAAACGATTGCTACAAGGAAGTTACGTTATGTTTTGCATAAGCCTCTTCATGACGTCTGATCCGGTGATATTGGTGCCTTGCTGGCCCTCCACCTCATTCTCGATTGGGTCGTCCACCATGCTGATATCAACGGACTCGAGCTGGACGGGCAGAGGTGACAAGCAGAGTTGAGTGCAGGCATCCTGAATCTCTTGAGACGCTGACACCAAATATCTGTCCACTCCAAGGTCGCACGGTTCCTGAAGGTAGGAAGTAAATTTCTTCTTTGCAAAGTTGGTTCTTTTTTTACAAAAAAATTAAACACCTCGAAGTCAGGTAGCAGAGGCCGACTGGTACGACGCGGTTGCTTCGTCATGGTCCCAGTTGATCACAAGTTTGAAACTGAAAAAAAG
>JAOXNJ010040102.1:0-12960 GCA_028566655.1 Metis holothuriae
GGTCATGGCCTCCTTCACGACACCTTCACCAACGTGCTCATCATCGGCTCCTTCGCCGCCTTCGTGCTCGTCGTCAAGTACGTCGTGCAGAACTTGGCTGCCAACCAATGAGTCTTGCGATGCAGCCAAATCAAGTGATTGACTACGAAAACGACAAATGGACCAGCAGCAAATTCTGGAATGAGAGATTCTACGTATGAGACACTCGCGAACTTCGTAATAGAGAAAGTCGTTTTTCGATCGTTTCATCAGGGAGAAATGTGAAGTTTTTGTGAATTGCTCCATTATACTCGTACGTTTGTGTTTGTTTGAGCCTACAGGTGCAGATTGATGATGGTTACGTCTCTTTTTGTGTGTGGCTCTGCTTTGCGCAGCATTTCAAGGCCTAAGTGGTGGGCCTCGTCTACCCACGTAACCCAGTACATCCGGCAAGCAAAAGTCAATTTAGAGGGATTCGAATTCGACCACACTTGTTAGTTGCCCTTTCCTTCCACGTGGCTTGTTTTTCGAACTCGGAGCAATCTTTGACAACAAGTGTGTGATAAATGTGTACGAACGAGTACGTATGTCGTCAAAAAGGGATGGAAGAGACACGTCGTGCTCGCTACATGTCTTCTAAAATCTTTATTGGCGCCAGTCCAAGTCGAGAGAGAGTTGTAGGGAAAGAGACAACAAGGATGGGTCACGTGTTGCACAGTTGAAGTGAGCGAGATCTGCCACCATTTCTCCATCCATGAATAACAATAGTTGAACCTGCATTGTGAGAGGTCTCTACGACGACAATTGTTGTTTTGAAGCAAATTCATAAGGCAAGGCCGTGCACATCGATCGAGGCTGAAGTCACACCCAAGGCAATCAGTGAGGCAAGGCCGATTTATTTGCTTAATTTTCTTGACCACATTCTGTAATGTTTGCTCGAAAAGTAATCCTGATAAGAAGTTATAGCGTTGCCTCTTTGTCTGCGTCTCTGAGGTAACTTCGTGGATCGAAGCAATCCATCAGCACAATTTGAGAACCCAGTAATTAAACCTGCAATTAACTCTTGTCAATGAGCTTTTGTCAGGACAATTCAATGAGTTTTGAGTGCAGATTATCGATTGCTGTGTCCGTCATCAACTTTTCATGGGAACTAAAAGGTATTTTTGACTATTGTAGCCAAAAAGATGGATACGTAAAGTGCTTTTTTATTTATACTTTTGTTTGCTAAGCGTCCAATTTCGCCTAGATCACCACTTTTCCAGATTGTTTATGGCTTCTAAAGCTCGTTTGAGGGAGCCCTAATTGCCTTAGGAGAAGGGGCTCGACCGACTCGACGTCACAACAACATTGCACTTAAAAAATATGAATTTGAGCCCTGAAAAGTCATAAAAGCCAGATGAAAAAACGTACCAATTGTACTGTTGTAGCATGTTTCTCTATTAATGACTGAATTGTGGCAGTTTTTAGCTCTTTTTTGACGTCATTTAAGTCTTATTTCCACAATTCCCACCTGCAAAAAGGCCTTTAGGCCCATTTAAATACAGCTGTTAGTGTTGATGTCCCTGAGTGTACTATACATATGTGTGTGTGGCTATGCAAATAGGATGGATCGAGTGGAAATTCAATGGCGTTTGCTGTTGTCACCTGTTCGAGATAGCCTTCGTTGCCATTGGGCTTTCAGCGCACACTTGTCATTCTCTCCATGTTTCCTTAGCAGGCAGCAACAAGCAGTAAAGGCTCGACTGTCACACTGAAATGATCATCCACAATTCCGAGAGAAGCTGGGCCGACGTCGTCACCAGCAACAACAACAACGGCAACAACAAAGGCAACAATGGCAACATTAACAACGACAGCAGCAAAGGCAGCAGCAACGGCAACAGCAACAACAACAACAACAACAGCAGCAACAAGGAAGTCCACCACTGTATGGAGAGGCCCTATGTGGGAATGGAGGGCATGGCAGTGAAGGATTTGGGATTGATGCAGGTGAGATTTACATACATATTTCACTTTCATTAATCATATACTGTACTAATCTAAACAAGGAGATATTAGATACTATCTCCTTGATCTAAAGTAGATTTGGTGTACTTTATAGTTATTAGCTGACACGAGTACATAAAATTTGACAATTTCTGTACAACATTAATGTAGGTACATATTTACTTCCATTGCAGTCATTTCTAAGAACTTCTAGAACTAAATCAACTTCTACAGTACAGTATTTACTCCTCTGGTCAATATTTGTCACACATACCTACACAAAAAATGCTCTATTAAATCTACAGTAGTCCGTATTGACTGAGCACGAAAGTCCCACGGAAGCCAAGCTTTCCATTATTTGTCTCACACCTGTGGCACACAGACACAAAAGAGGAAACATAATAATAAGTCGTATAATAGGAAAAACAAACGCTTTTTTTTTCAATAAACAAATAATGTACCTATTTATTGCTCAAGTGCATTTCAGAGTAAACATGTGTTTAGTGGAACCATAGTGGAACTATGTATTGTCAGAAAAATAACGTGCATTGTGCTTGTTGTAGGGTGGATATTAAAGTGAGCTTTTTAGCAGGCCGCTTCCTTTTTATCGCAGGTGCTTTTTATCGCAGACTCAGACGGTTTTGATTGATTGTCTGCTCTTTTTTATTGCAGACTAAATACATTACTTTCTCCTTTTTTTATTGCAGATTCACTTTTTTACCCTTAATATTATTAATTGCAGATTCACTTTATTACTTTTTCTCTTTTTTATTGCAGACTTCCTTTTCCCCTCTCTCTTCTTATTGCAGATTCACTTTATTGCTCTCTCTTTTCATTGCAGACTCACTTTATTGCTCTTAGCTTATTGTTATTATTGCAGACTTTCTTTTTGGGGATTTGACAAGACTTTTTAATAAGCGCTTTTTTTCTTCAACACTTTATATAATATATTGTAATTATTGAAACTTAATTCTTTCAAATAACTCTATATGCAATTTTCAGTTAATTACAAGATGTAGCATATTATGAAATAATTGTACTGCTCTACTTGCCATTGCTAATCAGTGCTCTCCATACATTAGACTTTTTCTGACAAAGCCAGAAATGAGTAAACAAAGAAATTGGGTTGAGGGCAGACGTGATTCCCCTGTGATCCTTGAATTCAAATCACTTCAAAACTCACATTTCTAACTGAATTTTGAATTTTACATTATTATAACAAGTGTTTGTGCAGTTACTAGTTAGTTACTAAGGCACTGAAAAGATCCTCCTTATCTCTGAGCCAGCATGAACAGGCCATGGGAGCTTTTGTTTTAGGATTAAGAGTTGAAAAAAAGATTATTAATTTTTTCCAAAAGAAAATTGCCAAAATATAATGATATAAAAATTTTCAAAAAAATAAAAACATGGGTGCGGCCTCATTTGGCTCTTATCTTCAAATGCTTATTAATAGTTTGGGCCTTGGTCTAAATTCATAATTATGTAACTAAGTGTTTACAATCGTTATAATGGTAAATTTTGCTAAATTCTACGTTTTAACTAAAAACTAGTAAAATATTATATACCAATTATTTACATAAAGTAAAATTTAAGAACCCCCAAAAATGAGGCCTTGGAAACAAACGTTTTTATTGTTTTTTATTGCTAAATTTAGCTTGGAAAATTTCGAAATTTGACTGCCACATGTGTGCAGTTCCCCTAAAATTCAATTCCCAAGGGAAATTTTTCGTCATTTTTCGTTAAAAAAACACATATTTGGCTTTGCAACAATTCAGAAAAGAGAAGTGGGACACTTGCACAACATATTCCATTTTTCTCTTTAATATAGTACAAGTGGCTTAAAAATACACTACATGGTTTACTTAATATAAGTCATAAGTGCATTCATTATGCATACAGATTTCAGAAAAAAAATGAATTTTATTTATATTAAGTGACCCAATTCCTTCCAACTTTTACAGAACCAGCAAATACATACAGGGTCGATTAGATAAATTGTTGCGTTTTTTAAGAAGAAATCTCAGCTTACTGGATAAATGAATGGGATGGACTTTTAAATAAAAATTATAGCTCTTTTACTCCTCTTTAAGAGCTGTTACTAACATTTTTGACGAAATGTTTGTTTTTGCCACTATTTTATCCTTTAAACAAAGGGAGCTGAGTTTTCCGAGTGCGGTATGTACTCAAGGTTTGTCAAATTCTGATAAAAAAGTCGTCTGGAATCAAACTTTTGTTAATCAATTCTTGGTTTGGCATAATGGAGGACAAGCTTATGGATGTATCAGAAACCATCTTGTAGAAAAAAATCTTTTGAAAATGCAAATGTAATAGGTGATGCGACAATTTATCTAATCGACCCTGTTTTAGTTAATTATTACAGTCAAAATTTTTGTTTTTATCCAAAAATGTTAAATTCTTAGAGCAAATGCAAGTAGATCAAGTAGTTATTTTGCCACTGGCCCCTTGCCAATTGTTGTCACATTATCCCAACATAGTAAATGCTCAGCATTCCCCCACTTGTTCTCCCAAATAAAATGGACAAGTATATATAATACATTATTGGGATCTTGGATCTGAGGCCCCAAGGCAATTTCCAGACTCTGGGCTGTATTGACCCCAATCAGCTGTCTGCATCCACTTGTCATGCATGTCACTGCTCAACCTCATTCAGAATGAGTCCAGTGCACAAGGCTCAAAGTCAATCTTGGAACCTGGCCAGACTCACAATGCTACTATTTCAAACTTTACTGGGACAATTGCTTTTGTTACTATTTCTATGTGCTACTACTGTCTTCTTTTACTACTAATTCTAAGTGCTACTACTGTCTTCTTCTGGCTACTTATTTTAGCTCTTTTTGCTGAGAGTCTTTTAACTACTACTAATACCAATACTGAAATTGTTATGAATTGCTTCTAATAATAACAGCTGCTTCTTACTGCTATTGCAATTATTACTACTTCTTCTAAATGCTTCTGAATACTACTGCAACTACCAATTTGTCTACTTCCAACTAATTCACTTAAACTACTACATTTGCTACTACATTTACCACCCAAACTACATGTTATATCTCTAAACATATTGTCGACTTAGTCTGGACTCCTTTGGGAGTATGTATGTAAATCTTGGGTGTGTGTGGCCTTGTGGAATGAGTCACACTCTCTTCTCTGGGTCCAGTGCCAAGAGTAGTCGAGAAAGCTTGGAATGCAGAGACACAAGCACAGCCAAAGAAGCCATGAATAACTACGAAATTTTCCTACTACAACTATTTCTAGCACTTTTTGTTGTTCCAAGTCCGTGAAGAATGTTGCTGCTGCAAGTTGCCACTGAGCTCTTGTTGTGTAATGAGCACGTCTCTTTCTCTCTGAGGTGAAGGTTAATGCTGTTGGAGTTGAAGTGCTCTTAAATAGCATTCTTTAAAATGTGGGGAGTCAAAACTTACTTTAAAGTCAATTTATGCAAAGAATTTTGAGTATTATATTTGTACTTTTTAGCTAAAGTTTATCATTCTCAATAGTAAATAATTGATAATTAAGAGTAGTTAAACTTATTATGCTGGCATTCAACTAAAGCATTGTATTTGAGTGAAAGTGAGAAAAATGTATGTGGTGAGAATAGAATTAATGCTGAAGCCTTCATGATTGCCTCTTCTATTTCTGGTTTGGTTCCTCATTCATTCTTCTGCTGCCATATGTTCGAGTTGCTCTGACGTCAGCTGTCGCGTGACGTCATCAGCGACCATAAAGCAGAGAAAGCAATAAAGAGAGCCCTACCATTGCGCAAGAATGTCTGGGAAAAAAGAGAGCATTAAAGGGAGTGTGGGGCATAAAGAAACACTTGTGCATCCCAATACAGATAGAAACGACATCATTAACTCTATATGTACCACATGTAGTTCTTATAATGCTTTTATTACTGTCTGATAATAAAGAAAGAGAGGAAAAAGAGAGTGCTCTCTTTTTTCTCCTCTTCTAAAAGCAATTGATGAATGTGAGCTTCTGTGAGAAAATTATTCATTTTTTAAACAGATTTTTATTATAGCCAATTTTTAATTGATTAATTGCTTTAACATCATTATAACCTTGCTTTTTTGGAGTAATTGTGATGAATTTCTTACTTCTGGTCTTCATACGACTTCCTTCCACTTTTATAGGGCAACAAACTACTACTGGGAAATTGTTGATCAAGCACTTTTGTTATTCGACTTTGATTGTCAAGAATGGAAACGTCATCATTCCTGTTACCATAGAGAAGCCTTGCATAGAAACCACTGAAACACACATGTGCACTAAGAGAACAACTGCACAGTTAACAGCCTTTTTTAAAGTTCAATTCAGTGGCAATCATCAAATATTATCGATAGTCATCAAGTTTTCACAGTACACCCATCACAAAATGACTAAAAACTACTTTAACAGGGTACAAGAACAATTCTCACAATGATATTTAACCAACCAATTCCTGTTCTGAGCGGATTTAGTGAGAAGAGCCCGACTCGACTCGACCCGACCGCAAACAATTTTGGCCCGATCCATCCGCATTGTTGTTTCGTAATCAGGGCCCTTTCAGGCCCAGCTCTCTCGTGCCTTAGGCAACACTTGTTCTGCGTAGTTTCTAGAGCTTCCAGAAACTTCCACGAAGAAATCACGTGACCAACACAAGGCCAGCTTTGACCTGGCCACATTATGTAACTGAGCCAATTTCAAAGAGAAATTTGCATTGTATACCTCTTGCCAAACCGGTTTTGTAAAATCAGTTTCTGCCAATATGCAAAAACTTCAAGAAAAAAAATGTTTTTTTTTTTAAAAAGCTTAAATGCACAAAAAGTAATCTGTTAAGAATATTACATTAATTACTTGAACAAATGGGTTCAAAATGCTGGAAAAAATTAAATTGAGTGATTAATGACTAATTAGACACAATTATAAATTTGACCAAAGGAAATTCTTTACGAATTTATATTTTTATCACTAGAACCAAATTTTAAGTAAAAAATTTAAAAGGCCTGATTTTAGTCAGGAAATTCTTAATAATTTTCAAGTTTTTCCTATAAAGCTATAATTAAACAGCATAAAAAAGCATTAGTTGAGTGATCTTAAAATATAAACTGAACTAATAATATTAGTCAAGGAGTGAGATAAGAGCATGTGTACACTAGCTCAATTTGTCACAGGAAATTCCCAAAATTTGAATGTTTTTCAAAGCCATGATTAATTATTCACTGCATAAGAATAGCAGTAGCTAAGAGATTTCAAAAATTATATTATTCAAAACCTAAATGAAATAAACAAAAAACAAAGAAAGTCCAAATTGAGCAATTGTTTGCTTTTAAAAAAAGGTTCTGGGAATCAAGCAATGATAATGACACAACAAGGATCAACTTGTTTTGGCCAGGATTAAGTTGTTATCAGTAATATTAGCAAAACAGTGAAGTGCATTTACATATAAAAAACAATAAATATTATATTGTGGGCTTGGCCAGTCCTTTTTTTCAACTTAAGCAAACTATACTTTTCTTTGTTGCCCCATGAATTATTCACTGACTGCTTTCCCTTCTCTTATAAATATTTTATTTTGTCGTTTTTTGTGCTCAAAGTTTTCCTTTTTAGATTAATTTTAGAGTTATTCAAGGCTACAAATCAGAGTTAATTGTCTTCATGCTCTCATTAAATGTCAGAGAAATAATTAGAAGCTAGCAAACCTACTGACCACAATACATATTATAAGGACTTTCATTAATATGGTATACATAAGATCACAGATTCCATTAGCCTTTAATAATTGATTGATTGATTGCTATCAGCACAATCACTTTTATATATTTTTATAATAAAGTGATTCTCCCTTGAAAGTGACTTCGATTTGAGTGATTTTTTGTACTATTTACATCAAATCTGATTTTGATTTCATAATCTGTTGTAAAGTGAGCCAATCAATCAGGCATTGATAGTGGGCACTTACAAATGTGGAGAATTGCGAACGAAAACGCATGCAATTGGTCACAGGTGGCCGATTCGATTGCTGCAACGCATTTTATTGAGAAGGCAAATTGTCAAGTTCACGGAAAACCCGCCTCCAAAATTGCCTCCTCACACGATATCAACAGTTGTTTGTGACTTAATGCAACCTCAATCATGGACTGGAGCTGAAACACAGCTGTTACCATGGACTGAACTTAATGTTCACTTTTGAATGAATGGTTTCTCTCAAAAAATTCTATGTACTCATGACAACAAGAGTAAAAAAAGGAGCATCACTTCATAGAGTACAGGTGGAGCAGTAAGTGGATGCACTTTCAGCTTCCCCAAAAGCACTTAGAGCATCTTTGCAAAAGTCCAAAAAAAGGCAGCAATAAGCAGAACAGAGAGTACAAAACAGTTCTCTCAATGTCCACTTAAATTGCTATAAAAGTAGGTAACTAAATGGGTAAACAAGCTGGAAACACACTCCACTTGACATTCTGGGATATACATATGTACTGGATCATTGCAATGTTTACCTAAGCAACCAACAAGCAAGAACAGGCCAAGGTTGACAAACAGAAGCTGAAATGTACTTTATTAATCCTCAGTCATTAATTATTTTGACAATAAATATGTTATGGCAAGGACTGATTGTTAAGAGGACGATTTTTCTTTTGTCACTGCATTTCCTAGGGTGTTGATTGAGACAGTAAATGGATTGACATGAGTAGTCCTGTTTGAGGCTATTTGGTCCATGACGGATGTGTTGTTGCGTCCGGATCCGTGTGGTTTGCTTTTCGGCCGCCAGGGGCGCTGCAGTCGCTGCGGGCGCGCGTTTGCGCGCGCGCGCTCCGCCCGCGCCCGCGCGCCAGGCGCCAGTCGCGGCTGAGACGTCGCGCGGTCAACACGTGAGAGCGTAGAAGCTTCCAGAAAAACAAGCTACATATCTCAACCGATTCCTCAATCAATAGATAAAATCGATTGAGGCTCTTCTTCGATTCTTAGACGTCGATCCCAACATAAAGAACGTTCTAGAAAATTGCTTAAAAACTAGTTGATTGTGGCCGCTCTACCGATTTGGAGCAACAAGTCCAGATCTACAGCTACTGCAGTCTCTCAAAACAACTAGAAGCTCAATTCTGTCTTCTGAGGTGAGTTAATTGAATGACTTACTTACTACAAAATGACTTTGCAATTTTGAATGTTTATGTACTGGGCGATTCCTGGAAATGTGTAGTATTTGGTTAAGGCAACGAAAAGGTCGTCCTTGAGCTACCATACGGTGGCCTCGTTCATTGTTGCTCCCCCCCTCAGGCCCTGTTTGTGGCCTTTCGAGGTCCCTCAGTGCGCATGTGCGGGAACAAATGGACTACGACAATTGGGATAGGACAAATGTGCTAGGATAATTGTGCTAGGAACAGAAAAAAATTATGATTAAGGCTGTTTTCTTGGTGAAAAATTATTCCGTTCTTGTACCTAGTTGCCAGTATTTGCTAGATAGTGTTGCTCGTTAATGATGGATTGGTTATTTGGTTCACTATGAATGTTTGGACATATTGTACATGTATTTCAGTATAAAAAAAGTGTCTTTTTTCTACTTGAGATAGTGCTAGTTGGATTAGGACGAAGACTTTACTAGTACTAGGACTTTTTTTTTCAAAAGTTTTAAGAATCCATGAGTTCCTTGAGTTTTTTTTTGTTTTAATGGTCGAATTGCCTTCTTTGATGTAGTCTTAAAAAAGGAGCCGATATTTGCTCAGTTTTTTACTACAATTTTCTTCCTTCTTTTCCTTCAATTTTAGTTTTTGGATTGTTCTACATTTAGCAATTGAAATAAATTAGCTCAAAAAAATTGTGTTTAAAGTCATCAAAAAATAAATCCAAAGTTCTAGAGATTGTGCCTTAGTTAATGCAGTTGTTAAAACAAAGGAGGTTGTAACATCCCATTGACGTGGTGGTGGAAATGGTTGTTTTTGTAATATGATTCTTAATTTTGATTTCTTTCTAGTCCACAGCCAAATGAAGTGCTTTAGACGAGCTCTCAAATCGAAAATTTGATTGATTACATCAATAAATTCAATTATCATAATTTTTATCAAAAGTTAATTCTATTCAACAATATTGAGAATTTGTCTTTATCACTATTAAAGTTCATTAGAGTTGTGGAGGTGACCTTGGTCATTGTTTGATCTGTTGCCAAGGCTCACCTGATTGTCCAAATTGTGCTTGAAACAAAGTAGTACGTAATTCATCTAGGTAGAGCAGTTGAATCATCACTACTTACTTTACTTACATCCCTCCTTTGTTATCACTGCCTTATCTCCTTATTTTTTGTTGTCGTTTTTCGTCACTTTTTTTGTTCCAGCCCAAGTCTGAACGGATGTGCCTTGGTCAAACCATTGCATTCCATTGTTCTCATCCCAAAAAGGAGCCTTTGTTTACTGTTACTTATTTACTTCTTTGTTTATTTAGCCACACATTCTTGAGAGGCATAGAGAATAGTAGGCAAAAAAGCAATTATGCAGCCATGTTTTTGCTGATGGTTCAAAATGGCAAATGAGAGCAGAATTAGAGTGGTGCTTTTTATGCACACTTTTGCAGGTCACACATTGTAAATTGAAGTGACAAGTGAGAGAGGAACGTCACTCATGTCAGTTGAGTTCTGATGGACGACCCATGTTCCATCCATCACGAGGTTGACTTTACTTGCTCTTTTAAGTGAGCTGCAGCTGCAAGTGCACGAAATTCTGCTTTTTTTAGTGGAAATGTTGGCAAAAAAACGACATCTTTTGTGCTCAAGTCCTTTCAATGGACAGCAAACAAATAACATGATTTTGATCAATCATGAATGCCATTTATACACAGCTCGATTGGTTTTCAATGCCTGCCTTGAATTCATTGATCAAGTCTTTGTGAGAAAGGAGAAAAAAAGTGATACAACAAACAAAACGTGTCTGACATGTCGCCCTTCGAAGGAAACCGGTTGAGCAACTCTACATAATCGTAAACCGACTCCAACAAAACCTCTTTTTTCTGCTTTAGATGACACAGCAATGTCAAATTTCATCTTATGTACATACTTATTCACTTACTTACTACTCTCACTATTATTGACTATTAACTATCACTTAATTCTTTTACTACTTTATCTTTATTCTCTCTACTTGATCTTATTCTAAAAAATGGCAAAAGTTTTTTAGTTGCTCTTTAATACTGGATCAGATCCATTGTAAAGCGATGCCTTAGAATGAACTTTTTATATATCTATTTTATTACATAAGTGACTTAAGTTAAGTTAATAGTGTTTGATCCTTGTTTCAAAACAAAAAAGGGCAATGTGTTTTAAATGCCACAACAATGAGCAATAAGTAATGATCCCTCATCTTCTCTAGCTTAGTGTTGTAAAAATGTCATAAACACTTGTTGTGCTCTTCTCCGTGTCTGTTGTCCCTTGATAAGGCCTGAAAAAGGCCTTAAAAGGATTTGTGGCACAGCTGTTTTGTGACTAGTTTCCTTGTCCCCGTCAACACAATGGAAAGAATAAAAAGGAAAAAAACACATTAATTGACAACCATTGTAGTACTAAGCACTAAAACGTAGTTTTTGTATAGCAAATAAGGCAATGTTTGTGTTGTCAATGAAATTTTGAGTGATTGATTGGCTTAACTTCTCAATAAAACTTGCTTTTCCCTAATGTCGACATCCAAAGTGAAATCAAATCCACACTTGTTGCTATTTTCTATTGTCATTGGCTCAATATCGCATAATATCTATGTAGTACATACTACATAAATATTCGAAATTTTAGGTAACATAACGTGACGTAATTGCCTCAATTTCTCTGATTTTTGGGGGACTTAATTGCACTCTAAAGTGGCTTAGAAATGCATTTTTTGAATGGCCACACACACTTACGTAAAGTTCTGCACTCTCCTTGGCAATTTAGACTTTGGGAGTGGATGCATTCCATTGTCTCCTGAGAATCCAAATCGATTCAAGTTGCCTTTTACCCAGAAATTACGTAATCACTTCGGCTCTTCTATAATTGGCCTTTGTTCAAATTCATCGATTGGTGTTGCAATTTGTTGCCACAACAAACCAGTTTTCGCTGCCATGGTTTCTTTCTCTTACCTGGCAACACTCACATAACAAGGAGTTGCTTTCTAAATACCCCTTATTAGTAAGGTACAAATTTGGTTGCTCTAAAGCGTTTTCCTGTTACTTTTTATTAGTAAAAAGTCAGAGGAAAGGGTCTAATTCTAATGGTTTTATGCGGGGTTCTCTACTCCAAAGTACTACTAAACATGATTGACTAATGTCATTAAAAAAAGGTGTCCGTTTTGCTTGGAGTTGATGAGATCCACCGTTAATCGCGATTCCACAGGCGCCAGCATGATTTTTTTCAGGCAAGACAATGCATATACGTGAATATGCACTTTAAAACCTGTACATTATGCATTTTAGTACATAAGATGGGAGCCTACTGTAGAAGATAAAAAAACGTCACATTTAAATGTCAAAGTTATGTGATAGAGGGATTAGACTGAACGACATCTTACTAATCGATTTAATTGCCTGAATCACAGATGAGGAATGCATTGATTATTGTTAAAGAGATGTGTATTGATTGATTGATTGATTGATAAGACGATTGAATAAGTTCGACTTGTGATTGCAGGAGGGCGGCGATCAGCTGTCGTTGCCTGAGATTGTGGAGCAGCGCGTGCGCCGCATCATGAGCGCGATGGAGGAGAGCGGGAGCCAGCGGTTCGCGGTGCTGAGCTACGAGCAGGTGAAGCGGCTGGACTCGCTGATGCACGAGGTGGTCAGCATCCACGGCCGCGGCAACTTCCCCACGCTCGAGGTGGAGCTGCACGAGCTGATCCGCGTGGTGCGCGCCAAGCTGGAGCGCGAGTACAACGTGGGCGTGCGCGAGATCCGGCTGAACGGCTCGGGCGCGTCGTCCGTGCTGGCGGCCGACTTCGACGCCGACGTGGAGTACAACGACCTCGACCTGATCTTCAGCGTGGA
>JAOXNJ010040213.1:0-12959 GCA_028566655.1 Metis holothuriae
GAGGAGATTGTCAGAATAATGGATCATCACGACAAAAAAACAATAAAGGTATCTTTATATATATACATTTTTTTAGGGATAGTACCTATAGCATCTAGCATATATTCCACGCTGAAAGGCCAAGAAAAAGATATAACAACATTTTTTTATGCTTTTATAAAAGCTATTCAAGAAAATTATGTTATTTCAATATGCGCCTTTGCAATTCCTTTCATCATTCTTCATATCATAAAGATATTAGATGAGTGTAAAAATATAAGCAAATATACAAAACTTGTACATCAAGATAATGAAACTTTCATAAAAAGCTTTAAAAGCTTAAAAAGCGATCTTACAGAAGAATACTTTAGGCGGCTAGCCTCTCTTGTAATTAGTTACAACGGAAATAAAGATTATTCGGAAAACAGCCTTTATTTCATAAATAAGATAATAGAAGATGAAAAATCTAAAGGAAAAACTATTTACATAATTTCTAACTACATGTTCAACAGTGGAAAATCGCGTATGGACGAAGATAGAAAAATTGTAATTAAAAAGACATCAGAGCTAATTGTAAAAAGAAACTTAAATGTAAAAATTATTATATCGGCAAATGCAAAAGTTTTCAAAAAAATCGAAAACCTACCTAAATATATAGCTGATGAAATTAATGCTAGAATAAGTCATATACCTTTAGACAAATACTTAAAGTCCATAGATATAAGAATTTGTGAACAGTTATATATCGATTTATTGCTGATAGAAGGATATGTTTTCATGCACTTCAACGATACAAGAGATGATGTGCAGCGAAATGGTATCTTAATTCAAGATAGAGATTCTTATAATAACTTCGAAAGTCGAATAGTATTAACTTGGGAAAAAAGCAAAGAGAATCATAGCGGGTGGGCATCATCAATTCATCATTATATTGATGATAAATATAAAGATATATGTAAATTCACCTAATCATTGATTGAGACTCTTCTTCTGAAAACTTTAAGAACTCTTCTCGATTTAGGTTTTGAATTTCATAAAAAGGCATTTCTTTGTCACCCTTAAAAATAAAGTTATTTGGCACAAAAAATTCTATTCTTTTATTTATTGAGTCAAATTTAAAAAATTCATTTTCTGAAACTATTCCTTTATCATATTCATCAAAGGAATTTGACCTAAACTCAAATATCCTGGAAATATCCAATATATTTGATAAAATATATACGTATGATTCTTCACTTTGATATTCCATGATATAAACATCTCTATCTCTGCTAATACTTGCTCTATAATCTTTATTAAAAACCCCATCTATATCTAATTTTTTTTCGCCGTTAGTTAAGAGGATTTTGAGCATTTCAGCGTTTCTATCAGCCATATTTACTATTATTGTTTTATTTTCATTGAGATGTTGCGTGTACATGTAAATACGGTCAAATCTTTAAGATAAGGTAAATAGATTACCATAAATCTCATCTTTTAGCCTCAAAATGCTACACTAACTATTGCCCCTATAGCGAGTGTGAGCGTCTTTTGCTGTGTCTTACTCTGCCGGTTTGCTGGACACCCCATTTTTACAGCTTTCAGAATCCGATGTCTTAACCCTGCGCGATGCCTGCGAGGGCATACACATCTTTGGTGGTACAGGCAGCGGCAAAACCTCCGGCAGCGGCCAAGCCATTGCTATGGAATTTCTAGAACTGGGCATGGGCGGGCTGGTACTCACCGCCAAACCGGACGAGTTGAATACATGGCAACACTACATGGAGCGCGCTGGGCGCTTGAATGATTTGGTGGTGTTTGACCTTGACCACCCGTACCGCTTTAACTTCATGGACTACGAGTTTTCACGGGAAGGAGCCGGGGCAGGGCAAAGCATTAACATTGTTGATATGCTGCTTGATGTTGCAGGCATGAAAGACGAAGGCAAGCAGGATAATAACGCCTATTTTGCCCATGCGGCACAGCGTATGCTCACCAATGCCGTGGAATTCTGCCAGTTTGGGCATGGCCGTGTGTACCTTGAAGACATCGTGGCACTGATCCGCAGCGCCCCACGCAAAGAAGAACAACTCACCTCCGGCACCCCAGAAAACGAAGCCTTTAAAAAAAGCTTTTGCTTTAAAACGTTGGTGAACACTTCCAAAGAGGAAGAGCGCGGCAAGCTTTCCGCAATGGATAAGCGCATTGTGCAGGAAGTCGAGCGTTACTGGTTGGAACAGTTCCGGCAGGAAGGCAGCCAAAACACCTTAAACAGCATTATCAGCACCCTTGCCAATGTCACTGACCTATTCCAGCGGGGCACACTCTATGAACTGTTTTGCACAGAGACCAACATTACCCCGGAAGACACTTTTAATGGCAAAGTGATTGTGGTTAACCTCCCCATACAGGAATACCGCAGGCAAGGCGAAATAGGCCAACAAATCTTCAAAACCATCTGGCAATACGCCATACAGCGCCGCACCGTAGACAATGACACTTTACCTGCCTTTCTATGGGTCGATGAAGCCCAATTGTTTTTAACCGAACATGACCAGCGTTTTATGACCACCGCACGCAGCAGCCGCGCCGCTACTGTGTTCCTGTCCCAGAATTACCCCAACTATCTGGCTACACTAAACGGCAATAACGCGGTAGTGGATAGCTTGCTGGGTAACTTCCAAACCAAGATATTTCACCAAAACACCGACGTGACCACCAATGGCTGGGCAAGCTCCCAGATTGGCAGTGCCTATATGGAAGACATCAGCACCACCGGCCAGACGGGGCGCTCTGAAATGGGGCAAAATATCTCAAGAAGTATCAGCAGCCAGCTCCTACTACGCAGCCAAGTGCTACCGATGGAGTTCACCACCCTTAAAAAAGGCGGGCCACTCAATAACCGTGAAGTGGAAGCCATTATTCTAAGCGGCGGCAAGCGCTGGCAAGCCAATGAGCGCAACTTCCTGTTCACCGCCTTTGAACAACCTAACAAGGAAGCAGGCTAATGGCAGAGCATGACACACCCCCACCGATTCATTGCCCTAACATTGACTTTGTACCCAAAGGCGACCATGCCTTAAGCGATGACAACAGCCGCGCCCGCTTAAAAAGCCTGTATATCGGCTGCTTGTGGCTGGCCTTACCCTTGCAAACGTCAACACGTAAATATTTTGGGGCGCGGTATCTGTCCACAGCCAATGCTGCCTACAGCACAGCCGTACATGTGCTGATCATTATTATGGCCTTGGCACTCATCCCCCGGGGCATGGAAGGCTTGATGCTGTTTGTACCCTTTATCGCAGCGCTGGCACTGCGTTACTGGCTCTTGCTGCCTGTGGTCATGGGCGGGGTTTTTCTGATCGGTTACACCTTCCCCATAACACCCCTTTACAGCAAAGCCGCTGCTGGGGTGCTCATTTTCGCTATTATTGGCATGATTTTATCGCTTTGGCAGCGCAAGAAAGAAGCCAGCGCCTTGGAAAAGGCCGGGACACCTGTCCCCAGCTATTACTACGGCAAACAAATGGGCGTGATTCCCCGTTACAGTGCCGCATTTTGGCAAACTGCCCGCCTAGCCCTACGCTTTATCGTGGATCGGGCAGACGCACCCGACAATCCCAGAAAGCAGACCTTAAAAGGCACCATTGAACACGAATACCCGGATTTTGCCAGCTCAACATACAACAGCGGCAATGTGGCACCCTTGCTGGCCTTCTTTGATTATTTTGTCAATGAACGGGCGCACGATGATGACCGCACCATGAATCTGTTTATTGAACCGGCGTGGACACTGGCTGTGGTATTTTTTTGCTTTGCCATTGATGGCGGTACGCCCATCGCATTGGTGGCACTGGCTTATGGTTTTGCAAGCTGGTGCCTGTCACTGATGCAGCAACATGCTATTAAACGCCATAATCAGGATATTGCGGATGTTATCGACACTACTAATGTTGATACGCAACGGCCACAAAAAGAAGAGCAAAGCATCAAGACCGTACACAAGGCGGGAAAAATCAGGCGCGAATAAAGATGAGTGTCAATAAAATCAATAATTATCAATCAGGCTTATTACAGCAAATAATTATAAATAATTGATAGTCAAAAGATAATTAACACGATGGCATTGAAACCCATCCGACAATTATTGTAGGATAATTATCCATAGCGCATCACAAGTATTTTCACGCTAAACAACAATTAATTACCTCGTTTTAAAAGCAACCCCAAAGCAAATGAGGCCACAATGTTTTGAAAAAAACCATACATGCTCATACGGCTGAGATTGAAGGTGAGTTTGTCATCATCGAACGGATATATATGAAATTTTCGATGACACTGGCTCTGGTATTTTTCGCTATCGGCCTAGTCATCGTTTTTTTGTTTGCACTACTTGAGAATATTAGTGTGAATGCCAATAACGTTTTAATAATGATGGGTGTCTGTTGTTGCCTTGCCATCATTGGTTTTTTATTTCCCAAAAGAGAAGTGTACACCATACCCAAAAAGGATTTAATCCTGATTAAAGATCATTATTTTATAGTACACAATAGCGTCACTGTTGTTTTTGATGACTCAAAAAATAAGTTTGAAATCATCTCAAGCGATATATAGAACTCATCGTTCCGGTTCGGGTTCTGGTTCCGTTCGCCCGGATAGCGGCATAATATTATCCATTGCCTTTACATCATCAGAAGTCATACGGTCAAACAAGCCACCACCCTGCGCATAATCGAGCATATCATTTTCTGGTGTGGTTTCGGCCTCCCGTTGCAAGTCTTCGCCCTGTTGCCGCTCCTGCTGTGCTTCGGCTTTTAACTGCTCGGCTTGTTCCGGTTCCTGCTCTTTGCTTTGCTCAGCTTTTTGCTCCAGTATATCCGCTTGGCTTAACTGGCTGCGGGCTTCATCCACTGCCGCTTGTTTCACTTCAAGCCATCCCATAAATTTATCCCTCCAGTTTGTTCGGCGCTTCTTCAGGTTGCAACGGTAAGCGCTCGTCTAAACCTTGTGTAATGTCACGTGTCATACGGTCAAACAAACCTTCGCCTTGAGAGTAATCAAGCGTCTGGGTGTGTCCTTCGGTATGCTCTGTTTGTTTTTCCTGTTGTGCTGCTTGTGTGTTTTCATCTGCTGGTACTTTGGGTAACGGGTCAAAGCCAAATAAAGCGCGGTCATTGTCTTTTTGCAAGTATTGTTTCAGCTCGCCCATAATCTGCATGTGATAGGTCTCGTTTTCTGCAAGCTTGGCTTGCAAAAACGCACCTAACAGGATTTTGCGGCGCGTATCGTTCTTACGCTCTTGTGAGCGGATACGGTTTTGCTCGGCACTGATCTGCTTTTGCAAGGCGGCTTGCTTTTGCCGTAGTTGCTCCAGTTTTTTGCTCATCGTTGCGGCTCCTCCAAAGTGCAACCTATGATAGCAAAAAAGCGTTAAGCAATGGCTAAAAGCAACGATGCTGAAAAACGCCGTAGGCAAAAAAAGAGTGTTTGTGCTGCAAAGCAACGCGGAGCCACTTCTGTTTTTTTGAGTCGGTAGCAAAAACAAGGAAAGCATCGGGATGCAGCACCTTGAAACGGCCGGCACAAGCAATTCTTCTTGCCGGTCGTTGGGAACCGCAGGTTCCGCTTCCCACACAAAAGTACCCAAACTTGTTCTGGGCTTTTCTTGTGGGCAGCGCCGTTTGTCTTGCGATGCGAAAGCGAGCAAGGCAAACGGGCAGGGGGTAGCCTTCGGCGGGGGATGCAATCCCACTGGAGAACGCACGCAATTTGTAAAATTGCATAAGTGCGCTATTGCTCTTTCTCTGGCGTTCAATCACAACAGATGTTACCGTTTGCGCTATGGCGATATTTTCGGCGCAATTAAAGACCTTTTCACGCTCGGCGGGACGCTCCGCTGTGGCAGCTTCTGCGTACCGTGCAGGTGAGAAAATCGACGAACAGGAAACCGGGCAAGTACACGACTACACCCGCAAGGGTGGGGTACTCCATAGCGCCATTCTGGCACCAGCTAATGTAGACACACCTGAATGGGTGCATGACCGTTCAGCACTGTGGAATCATGCCCATGAAGTCAATGGCCGTAAAAATGCGGTGCTGGCTCGTGAATTAACTATAGCGCTCCCCCATGAGTTGAACGAGCAGGAAAGAACGGATTTAGCAGTAGGTTTTGCCCAGTGGGTAGCCGACAGGCAACAAGTGATGTGTGATGTGGTGGTACATGAACCCAGCCGGGAAGGCGACGACCGCAACCACCACATGCACTTGATGATGACCAGTAATATTGTCAATGAAGACGGCCTGCAAAAGGCTAAAAGCCATGTGGTCGACGGTAAACGCACCCGCTGCATTGTGTTTGATGAAGGCGGAACGCTCGGCAGTGAAGAGCTTAAAACCTTTCGTAGTGAAATCTGCGAACAGATGAACGAAGCTTTAGAGCAAGGCGGCTATGAGGTGCGGGTAGATGAACGTTCGTATGTGGAACAGGAGCTGGATAGAATCCCGACCATCCATTTAGGCAAACACGCCACAGAACTGGAACGGCAAGGCGTAGAAACGGATTTGGGGAACTATAACCGTGAGGTGAGCGAGTGGAACCAGATACAGGACGTGTTTAACCACCATGATATTACATTCACACCGGCCAGCAATGACTACAGCTATTGGCAGGATATAGAAAAACGGGAAACAGAACCCCGCACCAGCGTGCTTGAATTTTCCTCTGAATCCATTGATCAAGCTTTGCCCGAACCTTCCACGCCACATACGGAAACCATCGGGCTGTGGCAGCAGGTACAGGAGCATTTTAGCGCGGTATCGAAATGGCTGCGTGAATGCACAGAAAATGCTGTGCAGCAGTGGCAAAGCTGGTTATACCACGAAGAAAGCCAGCAGCCTGAGCCGGACACATTGGCAATGGAACCACTGGGCTACGCAGAGCGCGTACTTCTGGAGCGTGAAGACAAAGACCAAGAACCGCAAGACCCTGACCGTTTAGAACAAGGATTTTCCCCATGAGTACGGTGCAAGACCTCAAAAAGCAGATTGAGCAGCAAGAGAAACCACAAGCACCTGAAAAGCCGGATCACGGATACCGGGCATATGGGAAAGCACCGCACAAAGGCGTGCAGTTTTTAAAGCTGCTGTTCAAAAATGGGGATGTGGATTTAGTGCCTTATTCCCTGATGGGCTTAATCCGCTACATCCCTGAAAAAAACCTGTTATTGGTTGCGGCATCCGGTCAACAACTGGAAGTGACCGGGGTTAATCTGGGCAAAGCAGTGGATTTGCTGCAATACCGTGAATGCGGGTTCTTTTGTGAATTGCCGGACGCACTGGAAAGCAAACAGTTTAGCGATGATACCCCGGCCATTACTGACATACGCTGGGTAAAACCCAAACAGCCGCCCAGCCGGGTATGACAAGGTTGTTGCCTACTGCTTCAGGGGGCTTTGCCCCCGCACCCTGCCGGGTGCTCCCCCAGAGTATTTGTAAAACAGTGAAGGGATAAGGCAACACAAGATATTGATTGGTGCTCGATCAGCCATCGAAGGCCATACCAGATGTTGTGGTCTGATGGGTCTTTAAGCTTTTTTAATCAGGCGGGGTTAAAATGGATTTGCGGTACAGGCTGGGGAGCCGATGGCCGCAAACGGTGAAGGGGTCGGGATAAGCTGTTTTGTTTGTCCCGGCTGCTTCCAAGAACAGCACAGGGCTATCAAAACGCTCATATTTGCCCGTAGAGGCGCGAAACCCTGCCACGTACACGAAACTACTGCTAATCCCTTAAAAGGCTCTCAGCGGGCTTTATATTGCGTTTGAGGGCATTATTCTTGCTATAGACCTCCCTCAATGTGCATTCATGTGTGGTTAATAGGTATTCAATGGGTCAAATCTGGGATGTTTACCATCCAGATTGAAGCATCATCCCCTTGCCCGTCCTTTAGCAGGAATGGAAACAGGGTCAAGGTGGAGATGCGACGCAGGAGCATACGACCTTGATGCTGTTGGAATGGATGCTAGCTTGCAGGCATAAGAGGTGTTGCTGTTTCTTCCCTCTGATGGCTTGCCATTGATGGGCGAGGCGTAAGCGAGCCGTTTAATCCATGCCTTTCTCAAAAAAATCTTGTTGTGGTTTGTAAGAAACCTTTCAGCACGGGAAAGCGGTGCCTTGGCGCAGTGTGGGTAAACGGTGTGCAAGTGTGGTCAACAGGGTGTGTAACGCATGGATAAGCTTGCAAAGCTTATCCATGCGTTATGCACGCTTTGTCCATCACGGTCATGAAGTGGTAACGAAATGATGTGCACGGTTTATCCATCACGGAGACCAACCGGATGATGGCGCAGCCTGTGGATAAGTTTTGTTCTTTGCTTCAAAGCAATAAGTCTTTAGTTGTCTTATTAATCAGCCACTTATAGCAGTTATCCACAGAAGCGCCTCGTGCGCGTGTGTTAATATAAATATGTTAAGTATATTGTTAAGGGGAAAAATAGGACGTTTTTTATCAATTAAATCATGTGCTTATAAAACACCTCTGTTCCTGATACCCCGAAAGTTTGTTCCTGATACCCCGAAAGTTTGTTCCTGATACCCCGAAAGTCTCGCTGTTTGTTCCTGATACCCCGAAAAATGATTGATTTGTTCCTGATACCCCGATATTTTGTTCCTGATACCCCGAAGTATTAGGAACAAATAGCAGGATTTTAGGAACAGGTAGCTACTAATGGAAAACCCTCTATTACCCGCAAGGCACCCAGATGCTGATTTATTCATCTGTGATATTGCAGATGCTGCTGTAAAAGATGATATGGCAAGCATGGAACATCCAGTTTTCGTTTTAGGAACGAAGCCATATATGGAAACAAGACGTTATGAGCATGGCGTAAATTTTTTTGAAGTGCAGCCAAGCCATAAGGGCATAGCAACAATTCATGATAAAGACATTTTAATTTATGCGATCAGTCAGATAATGACAGCAAAGAATGAAGGTAGGCCGTACAGTAAAGAAATTATTTTTACTGCCTATAATTTTTTAGTTTTTAGTAATAAAAACACAGGTGGAAAAGATTATAGAGCCTTACAAGATAGTTTGGAAAGATTAGGAGGAACGCGACTTTTAACAAATATCAGAACGGGGACTGAAGAAATAACAAAAGGCTTTGGCTTAATTGAAAGCTTCACTATAAGAAAAGAACACTTAGATGGACGTGTATTAGAGTGGGGTATCACGCTTTCGGATTGGCTATTTAATGCGATTGAATCAGACGAAGTTTTAAGCCTTAACCCTGAATATTTCAGGTTACGTAAGCCGTTAGAAAGGCGAGTCTATGAAATTGCGCGTAAACATTGTGGCTCACAAGATCAATGGCGTGTCAGCATTGAATTACTGCAAAAAAAATGCGGCTCTAATAGCCCTAAAAATAAATTCAAATACATGCTTAAAAACATTGAAGAGCATCAACACCTACCTGACTATCAAGTAAACATTATAAATGATACGGTGCTGTTTACTCGCACGGGGGAAGTTGGCCGAGGTGACCTTGAAAGTAAATCACTTACACATTCGGAAATTCCCCCACTTAGGACAAAAACTTATGATTTGTTCCGTAAAAAATTTCCTAGCCGTGATCCTTATTATTTTGAACAAGAGTGGCGTGACTGGGCGTGTGGCAAACCATTACCAAAGAACCCGGATGGAGCGTTTTTAGCATTCGCAAAAAAGTACATTGAGAAACAACAGTAATGCCTTTAAAGTTTGGCACAGTGCATGCTTACTTGTTTGCAAGCATGTTTGCAAACAAGTAAGAGGATTCAAGAATAATGCACACTGTTGCTATCGCAGGGCACAAGGGAGGGATAGGAAAAACCACCTTGTCTATTGTGCTTGCACATAGGGCTATTTTAGATAAAAAACGAGTTGCTGTGGTTGATCTCGACCCACAACAATCATTACTACAATGGTGGGAACAACGACCGGAAAGTGACCCATTACGTGTCGTTACTTTGAAAAGCCATGACCAACTAGGCAAAGCTAAAAAGCTGCTGGATAAAGACTTTGATCTTGTCATTATTGATACCCCTCCAGCTCATCAAGACATTATCAAAGCTGCAATTCAGGAGAGTGACATAACAATCATACCTTGCCGCCCTTCCCCCGTAGATATTCGTGGCATAGGTGAGACTGTGACATTGTTAGAAATGCTCAAAAAACCATTTTTCTTTGTCCTTAATCAAGTGAATGACAGAACAAAGATTGCTAATGATGCTCTTTTGTTGCTTTCACAATATGGCAAAATTGCCCCTGTCCCTTTAGGAATGCGTGTCGATTACGCACAAGGCACTCTTGATGGCAAAACCCCTTTAGATACTCGAAACAAACAAATTATTATCGAAGTAAATCAACTCTATACATATTTGGTTCAACAAATAGGCAAGTTATGACGAAGAAAAAAAGTTCATTGTTAGATATTGAAGAAGTGCGCAAGCCGTTACGTGCTGAACCAGAAACAAAGTCAGAATATGAACCTGTTAAAAAAAGAGTTCCTTTGCTCACATTTACCACAAGAATAACCGAGGAAACTGAGGAACAAATCAAAAAAATTGCCGTTCGAGAAGGCTGGAACATACAGGAAGTTATACGCTATTCAGTGGATAAAATGTTCCGGTCATAGCAATAGCTAGCCTTGAAAGCCTCTATATAAATAAAAGAAAGCTTGCAAGCATGCTTGCAAGCTTTCTTGCTTTCATGGACTATAAGAATTGTTCGCCCTCCCCTTTGTGCTGGAACACTCAGGGGAGCACTTCACAACTCAAAACCTAGAGGACTATGAGCTATGCAGCCAAAAGCATACCAGAGCGTACCCTTGTGCGCGTTTTTTCCAGCCCTTGCACCGTTTGCCCGTTCTATGGCACCCTACGCCATAAATACCGAACAAAAACCGAATTTAGAGGTACATACCCTAAAGGGATTCTGTGTAAAGGGTGGTTTGTTATGAAGGATACAACGGTCAATGTATCACCCCTGCCCGTTCCGGCGATGGATTGGGCATTGTTTTTATATGCCTTGCCCCTTGTGCTGCTCGGTACAGCATGGGCGGTGTGGGTGTTGTTTTTATTATTGCCTGCTTTGTTTGGTTTCCATGATGCGGTGTTGTTTGCACCCATTGAAAACGGCTTGTTTGTGTTAATGGGCTTGGTGTTATGCCTCAGTGCCACCGTTGCCCTGTCTGTGGGTGAATGGTGCCATTCCCTGTTATTCGTGTTGTCCGTGTCATTGCTGGCCTATTGGTTTTAGGGGGTGTGTTATGGCGGTAACAATTTTTAATGCAGGTCTGGCATGGAGCCAATACAAGCAAATACGGGCAGCCTATTGCATAGCCGCTGCTGTGGCCTTCTTGATGTCGTCTTATTTTGTGGTGGGCTATCTGGCTGGGTCACTGGAGGTATGGCGCTGGGGGGTATCGGAATGGCTCAACGCCTTGGCGGGTTTTGGCATTACAGGTGTGATGACAGCCTATCAGTTCTTTTTATATGCACAAGGTGACATTGCAGGCGGTAGCAAAGCCACTATTCTGGCTATTTGTGTGGCGGTGGGCTTCTCCCTGCTCTCGGAAGTCGGCCAAGGCATGGAGCGTGACCACTTGCGCATGGAGCTTAAAAGCCAGCAATCCCCGACCTATCAAGCCTTATTAGGCCAGTTGGGGCAATCCGGCCAAGCGACACAGCACCCCTACTCTTTCCGGCTGGCTGACGCTGAAACCAAGCTGGCGCGGTGCCGGGAACGGGTCGCCACTGGACAATGGAAAGATTGTGTGGAGTCTGAGGCACGCTTAAAAAGCGTACAGGGCCAGATTAACCACTATTACCAACAACAGACCACACAACGCCTTGCCCTCACCGACAAGGCCAAAGCCTTGGAAAAGGATGAAAGCAATTACCATCCTTTGGTGAATCTGGTGCGCTCCAGTCTCGGCGCTAGCGGTGCCTTTGCCAGTTTTATCGTGTCGTTTGTGTTGATCTCGTTCTTTGAATACGCCTTTCATTATCTGGGTGGGCGTTTGGCGGCGGCACGGCTGGTACTGTTCAATGCGGGTTATGATGTCACCCATAAAATCAGGAAACGGCCTACCCTACTACACCGTACCGATACACCTGCAAACGGCGACACAGCGCCACACACGGATAACACGCAAGATCACACAGACACGATAAACAGCCGTGTCACAGACAATATGCAAGCCTTGTATGAAACCGCGAAACAGGCCAAGGCTGGGCAGGTCATCCAATGCCCAAACTGTCAAACAGCCTTTACCAAGAAAACCTATAACCAGTGTTTCTGTAAAAAGGGCTGTAAGGATAATTATTGGAATCTGGTTAAACCAGAACGTTTAAAAGCGGTGAGGGGGGCTTAAACACATGCTGGGAACCATCATTGAAACCTTGGAGGATAACTTTACCCCGGCACAAGTGCTGCAAATCCGCAAGGAAGCACATAGGGCAGGGCAGCGTGTCAACATAAAGCGGCTTTATAGCCAGCGTGTCCGGGTTGAGATTATCCAGCCTAATCGAACGATTGAGGCGCGTTACTCAGTAAAACGGGTGAACTGACAGGGTAGGGGGCTTTGCCCCCCGCACTCTGGCCGAGTGCTCCCCCAGGGTATTTGTAAAACAGTGAAGGGATAAGGGCAGGTTATTGCCGCTTTCTCAAAAGAGAAAAGAATGTTATGAACAAAGTATGAGCAGCAATACTTTCATAGCATTAATTTTACTTAGCCTTTTTTATTTTCTATCTCATTGTGTATTTGATGAGATACCAAAGCCACCTATTAAACTAGAATCATTCGATAGCACGATAATCGACGCAAAGATCATTAGATATCAAGACATCCCTGAGAAAATCAGAGATAGAGGCTATGGTTTTTCAGCGAATTGGTATTATAAAGAAGGTGAAAATTGGAATGAAGGAACAGAATTTGATGCAAAGAAAGCATTTTATTTAGAG
>JAOXNJ010040324.1:0-12959 GCA_028566655.1 Metis holothuriae
TGGAACACACAGGTGCTAAGTTGAGGGTAAGCCATTGTTGCACACCAAATAAACTTGCAATGAAAAAAAAAATAATAATAATAATATAGAAATACATAACATAAAACGACCTGAGAAAAGAAGAGCTGCTGTCTGCTTGCTCGCGCCCCCAGCGATTGAGAGGCCTGCAATGACCGATTCGAGTTGGCTATATACTGCTGCTCTCTTGGGAGAACATTCGAGAAGAAAGCTGCCTCAAGTTCCTTTTCCCTTTTTTATTACGACTTTACTTCAATTAAAGGAAGAAAGTAGTAAAAAAAGTTTTATAAACGAAAGCAAACTTGCTTGTTTGCCAATCCTTCTTCTGTTTTGATCTCTCTTGGCAGTAATAAAGTGCACATGTCAAAGTTGACAACTTTAACAAGTTATTGTTGGACAAATTTGTCTTGAGCAAAGAAAAGAGGAACTTCAATGTACTGTCCCAGCCAATTATGAGATTGACTTCGGAGCTACTACAATATCTGGGGATTTGGGTTAAATGAAGTGTGAGAATGAAGGAGTGCAAAAAAGAAATTAGTTGGTACATAAGTAGACTTTAAGTATTTTACATAATATAATTGTATGTAAGATTAATTATCAAGTGTCACACTTTGTCACTAAAAAAGGTACTGTAAAAGAAATGAGATGAAATAACTCGATGCATCTGGATAAACAATAATGATGAAAGAAGGAATCAATCCAATCAAAAACAACTCATCAATTAAAAGCAAGCAAGCAAAAACAATCAATCAAAAACAACTAATCTTATAATAAGCAATCAATCAATCAGACAATTCATCAATCAAAAATCAATCAACCAATCAATCAATAAAAAACAATCAATCAATCATCTCCATCAATCAAAAATCAATCAATCAATCAATCAATAAAAAACTCATCAATTAATCAAAAGCAATCAATTAATCAATCAATAAAAACAACTTAGCAATCAATCAAAGACAATTAATCAATCATCTCCATCAATAAAAAAGCAATCAATTAATCAATGAATCAATCATCTCCATCATCCTCTAATACAACATGAAGTACGTAAAGTTGTTTTTGCTGCCAACTAAAAAGCAAGCAATCTGTGGGAACCGCAATAACTGTAGCAATCCCCTTTTACGTACTCGCATTTCGTAGTTGCGGTCAGAAAATACGTAGTAGGAACAATAAGTCCTCTTATAAAGAGAAAGATGAAGTAAAAGAGATAGAAGGAGCAATTTCTTCCAACCCATTTGACGCCAGGCAACAAAAACAACACTATTGTGGCCAACATTCACTACTCAGTTCTAACGAACGTTCTGGAAGATTGTCTTAGAGGAATCTAGAGTACTAAGCCAGCTATTACGTATTGCGTATGTGCACTGTCTCTCTACTTGTTGACGTCAAACAACATAAAGGAATCCTTCCACGCAATACAATGGTCAATAAAGAACAATGTCTGTATATTTGCTACTCTCTTTATTTACTGCTCTCTTTATCCATTTTCTTCCATTTAGTGAGTACTAAGTACTTCTGAAAAGGAGACAGTAAAAGGATGCATGAAGCATTTAGTGAGGGTTACGAGGCTTTATTGGGGGCCGATGAGCAATCTGGGGCCAGTAAACAAACGGGGATCAGTACGAGCAAACAAGAGGATCGCACATAAAAAAACAATTTACAATTGTACCTTTACTACTTTATTCCTTCTGCTAAAGATCTCTTCTCTCCAGGTGCCTTTATTGCTTCTTTTGATGTTGCAAAAGTGACATAAAAAAGACCTTGAATCAGACCAGTTCCAGGGAGTATAAATGTTACATAAATTAAAGTTCAATAAAAGTGACGTCAAATCAGACCTTCTTATCGACCTGCAAGAAGTCAGCAACTAATCCGTATTAATGTCTGAGCCAGCTAGTACTAAAATCGTACCTACTACCTATACTGACCAAGTGACCATCATTATAGCAATTTATGTAGTAGGTATAACATTATCTTTGTAGGCAACTTAAAAGGCTTCTATGTACCTACTAAGTACTACATACCACTCTAATGTAGTAATACTAAGTACTACCTACTACTCTAATGTAGTACTTGATGGCTTGATGTCAGCTGAGTAATGCAATGGTGATAAGTAAGAGGCTGAGCTACCTGTACAGGCATCAATAGAATTAGTGACATGGGCCTGTCGGAGATGAGGTCTGACTCGGATCCGGGGTTGGAGACGTTGCCGAAGTTGCCGTCCCTCCTCTTCCTGGCCCTCACCCTGCACAGCCTCTGTCTGGTCTGCGGCCTCATCCTCGTCGGGGCCGCTCTGGTGCCTGACCATGTCACTGTCATCGCCATTGCCATGCTCGTAAGGCCAATGCACTACTTGCTCGTCTTTTATCTACGTTAATAGGTTATTATTCTTTACTATACTATGTAAATCCCCTTAGTTACGCTCAGATGGATCATGTAGACCACTGGGAAGCCCTGTAAATGTGCTTTCATGGATATCTTTGATGTTCTTGGAAGTACATGTATGAGAAAAGAAGTACAATTGAGAAGCTCATTTTGTTCCAGATACTGCATTTCTTTCTGGGCGAGACGCTGTTGCAGGGGCTGAGTGCACGTCGCGGTCGATTGTTGCTGCCCTGGTTCGTGGTCACGGCCCTGGAGGAGTGCGTGTTGGCCCTGCTGCTCGTGTCCACGCTCCTGGAGTTGTTGGTGGTGCCCAACTTGGCCGTGAACAAGGGCGTGTTGGTGCTGATCGTCGTGCTCACCGCCGCCAGGCTCGCCATGTGGTGCAAGATGTTCCTCGCCTCCATCAAGTTCTCACATTACGACCAGCTCTAACAAAAGGCCCCAATCAATATTGCCTCTTAATGCTCTTACTATTGCCTCTTGAAATGAATTTATTTTTAGAGTATTTTCCCAAAATTGAACGCACATCCATTACTACCACACGTTAAGAGTCATTTAAATGTTTATAATGAGTAAGTGAGGTAACAGGGCGTGGGTGTCGAGCTTAATTGACGAGTGCCAGGGAAAGAAAGCTCTTTTGAGTTGATAATGTCAGGGACGGCGGCAGTTGAAAAGGTGATATATTGAACAATGAGCTTAACTTTTACAGCTAGCGTTGGACAACGCACTCACCATGGAGCCTCGCTTCATTACCTATCAAACTATTTACAAGCATTTTACCTAGAGGTCATAATTGAACTAAAAGTTATAATGCAATGGATGCAGAAGATTATTTTTGGGTTCAGGGCTAGCACACAATTTACGTGTCGGTATGATTTACATACTACCTAATGTTTTTGATTGATGTTGAGGTACGCGTGTATTACTCCTCCCGGCTCGCTCCCACGCACTTTTCTCGTTGGGAGGAAAACAGGAATTCATGGGACACCTTATTGGGGACAAACGCATACTTGGTGGTCTTCGATTGGGGCGAGCGAAACGCGGTTGGTAGTATAGTGTGAGATGCCAAAGGTGGTAAGCTGATTGATTTTTTTACTCCCCTGTTTAAGAGTTGATCTTATTCTGCCTTACTGATCTTGCTGTTAGTTGGATCTTCTTGATGATAGTAGTTAATTTTCCCGTTTGTACTAGGTCTTCTTGCTGTAAGCTGATCTTACTTCGAATATGTGTTCTTTATTCTGTTGTTGATGGGTCTCGCTCGTGTCTTCTCCTCCTCGGTGACGACAGAGCCCCACTTACTTCTCAAAGAGTGTGTGCTTCTAAATTTGCTGCGGTTTCTGTTTGTGACGTGGCTGGCTGAGGGCGGCCCAAAGATAGTTTAACACATGCTGAGAGGAACAACGAATCGATCACTCTCCTACTGAAAGTTCTAAACACAGTTGGGGGACCACCTTATGGCTTTGGGGTACAGACAGACACGGTACATACGTGTGTGTGTTTTAAACACGTAGTTAAGAGCCAAAGAGAAGTAGTAGCGCGCGACGCACAGATCGATCGAAAGATGGATGTGTGAGGCCACACACACTCACACAAACGCAATGGAGCCCACAGGGAGGCTCTGCTTTACACTGGGTGGCAACAAAGTGAGAGAGAGGGAGACACAAACAGACACATAGTAGGGACGCTATGCCACAGCAACCAAGGGTTTGATCATTCGAAGATATGTCGAGCGATCAATGCCTTCATTGAGGTCACAACGCCCCTAAGATGGTTGTTGCCACTGCATCAATAGTATAGTAGTCGATGAAATATTTCCCTCAGAAGAGGCGGTAGATACCTAGAAAACAGATGAAAAAACCGTCAACTTTCAAATTCGCTAAAAACAGATTCGTTTAGCGTTAGTTTACCTTGAGGGAAAGTAAGCAGCAGCAGTTTCGATGTTGGAGCGCCGCTTAGTCGCCGGCTTCAGCACCGGCTCCACCAGCGCCTCTGCCTCCGGCACCGCGGCCACGACCGCGGCCACGTCCACGGGGACGACCCCCGTCACCCCTGTAGTAGCCTCTGGACTGGCCTCTGAAGCCTCTGCCGCGATAGCCGCGGTTCCAACGTCTTCCACCACCACGTCCGCCGCGATTGCCGTTGTCCTCCTCGTGGTCATTGTCGTCGTCCTCGTCCTGGGCTCCACCGTCGTCCTCGCTGTGACTGCGACCGCCGCCGCGGCGCACCGTGCGACCCCTATGGCGGCGACCACGGCCGCGACCGCGCTGATGCTCGTCGCGGTGCTCCTCCTCCTTGTCCTCCTCGTGGTCGTCGTCGTGGTGCTCGTCGTCCTCCTCGTCCTCGTCCTGGTCGTCGCCGTTCTCGCGGTAACGACGGCCGCCGCCACGGTAGAAGCCGCGACCGCCACGGCGACGGAACCGACCGCCTGTCAAAAAGCAAGCAAAATGAGAATCAAACCCTTCGTAATCACTAATCAAAGTTCGTTGCCACAAAAAAAGAGTTTTTAGATGCATAAACCAAATGTTGTGTATCTCTAGCCTGGCATGCCGCGCTTCCTGTCGGCAGCATAGGGGCTGCCCTTGACGGGCTGTCCGTCGGGGCCAGAGACGTTGGCGGCCTCGTTGCCCTTCTCGCCCTCCACCACGTCGAACTCAACGAGCTCTCCGTCGCCGACGCTGCGCACCGCCTTGCGCGGGTTGTTGCGCTGGATCGCGCTCTGGTGCACGAACACGTCCTCCTGGGTGTCGCTGCGATTGATGAACCCGTAGCCACTCTTCACGTTGAACCTGCGACAAAAAGTCTTGCTCAAAGACAAGAGAAATTGCGTGAAAATGCCACGCGACACCCACCACTTGACGGTGCCGGTGATGCGCTTGCAGATGATCTTCTTGCCCTGGCTGGAGACGTTCTCGTCCTGCTCCTCGCCCTCCTCGGCTTCGCCGTTGTTGGCCACCTCCTCCTTGACGTCGGCCTTGACGCCCGTATCCTGCTCGTCGCCGCTCATGCTCTCGCCGCTGGTCTGGCACACGCTCAACCCTCAGCTACTTCGTTCCGATCGCCGCGTGGAACCCGCTTCCGCTGCCTTCCACAGCAGACCCAAGACGCCGAAAAGCGCGCTGAGCCGCGCCGCAACCAAAGTCAGTCGGGTCGGGTCGAGCTCTCTTTACTGCTTGTTAATGAAACGGTTTCGATTCGAATTACCTTCGGGTTCAGGCGCGACTCGACTCTTTTCGCTTGCGCCCGCGGCTTGGCACGGTCTTCGCCGAAGCGCGCGTCCGCCGCCAAGCAAGGTCTGCCCGGCTGGCGCCCGGGCAGACGGGCAGACGGGCAGACACGGCCGGCCCGGCCCGACTGCCGCGCGCTTTTCGCGCCTGCGAAGCTGGCGTCAGCTGACGCGACAGCTGACGCGACAGCTGACGGCCATCGATTCTCGCTCGCCATCTCCGCTCAGCTGTCGATCACAGTGGGACGTATTTGAGCTCCTTCTCCGTCAAGATGGCCTCTCTCGGTCTGTTGGCCATGCGTCGCGTGCTCCTGCCCGCCGTCCGTCGTCTGCCCCAACTTCAGCAGGGTGTGCAACGGCTCCTTTCCTTTTTTTTGTGCTTTAAGTAGTTCATTCACGTGATTGACGTAGGTGCGAGGCCGCAGGTGCAGAGTGTGTCTGTGCCCTGCCTGCGCATGAGCAGCAGCGGCCCGGTGGAGAGCGACGCCGAGTTTGACGCGCGCTACATCGCCTTCTTCGAGCGCCCCGACATCGACGGCTGGGAGATCCGCAAGGCGCTCAACGACCTCTCCGGCATGGACCTGGTGCCCGAACCCGCCGTCTACATCGCCGCCTTCAAGGCTGCCAGGAGGCTCAACGACTTCGCGCTCACCGTCAGAATGCTCGAGGTCGTCAAGTACAAGTCCGGATCCAACTACGAGCAAATCTGGGCATACCTCATGCAGGTCAGTCGAAACATCCTCTTAAAGTGGCTCAAAAAGAAGGAATGGGTGCTGACTTTCTTTCTTTGCGTAGGAGTTGAAGCCGACGATGGACGAGTTGGGCATCTCGACGCCGGAGGAGCTCGGCTACGACAAGCCCGAGCTCTTCATGCCCGACCCCTACAGGCCGTGATGAGTCTTTCTAGCAAAGGAACGAGTCTTCAATCATCAAGAGTAGAGCTTGACGTGTAACCTGTTTACCTATATGGCACTCAGAGGCCTTGTCAGGGTGAATAAAATGATGGTAATGGTACACCTAGACATCAATGTTTAAAGTTTTTGCATTGCATTAAGGGCAGCTCTGGCAGAGCATACGAAACTGAAAATTGGGGCCACTGCCAGCCTCATATAATGGGAAGAGACAGCTATTTAGGTTTGAAAAGACATTCTCAACATGAGAATGTCGTGTCTGTTCATGTCTTCGGGCCCAACCGACAACATCGACGCTGAATTTGAACCTAGATGTCTCTCTGGAAGTGCTACTACAGAAAAGACACTTGCGTAGCTCCTTCGGCATATTGAACCCTTTCATCAGAACATTAGGAAAGCATTTAAGGTAATTTGCTAATTCACGAGATTCTATGTGCGACAAAGTAGTCGCCTTTTAGAGACACGACACGGTAGAGACATGTGACATTCTCTTTTTCTTGTCATATGATTATCCTCTGTTTTCCGCTCTATCACTTTGGGCAAGGAGTCCAATCAAGGAGGACGAAGCCAAAGTTTGGCCAAAGTTTCGTCGACATAAATCATCGAATATGAAAGTTTTACTCTACATTGGATCAAACCAACTTTTTCACTGCTGGTTCGTGTCTTTTGAGTTCAATTTATTCTTTGAGATAAAGAGACATTTCCCATAGGGCTTAGATCACATCAAAGACATGCACATTGAATGGATTGCTGAACCTTGAAAGACGCCGCATATTTTGTCTTCTTTTTATGCTCTCAATTAAAGCATTGGAGCTCACTTTAAAGCGAAACGAAACGAACACTCAACTTCCCGGAGGTGTTCATGCGGGCGTCCAAGGTCTTGGACGGCTTCAATGAACACTACCAAAGGTAAATGACTGACCACTTGGTCACTACGGACATTGCATTCAAATATCAAAATATTGTTAAAAATAAACAAAAAATTGGATGAAATGTTGATTGACAATGTTCTTGACGTTTCTCCTTTTTTTGTCCCATCCTTTCTTTGTACATACCATTTACTAAAACTCTTTAAAAAAGAACAATTTCTACTTTAAATTCTTTTTATGGTTTTTATGGTATTTTTATTGTTTTGATGTATTTCGTAGCTCGTGTGGGCGGTTGGATGGGCTTGGTGATGGGCGCGTCGGTCTGTTCCTCCGTGGAGATCATCTTCTTCATTGTTACCTGCTCTACACGCTCTGCGTCTACGGCTTCTCTCGGAAAGACAACAATAACTGAAAAAATAGAGCAAATGCCGCAATTCAAAATACGTACTATGTCAATGCATTTACATTGATATTGGCGTAATATATAGTTTTTTAAATGTGCAATGGCAATAGTAAAGTAGTTATTTGGAATTTTATGTGGTAAACTTAATAAAAGAGATATAGTAGAGAATATATGTAGATACAAAAGGGCATTAAGTATGTACTTTTCACTACATTGCAAGCCATGTTTTAGCCAAATGTGTTTTACCACAACCTCTGTATGTAGTCCTAATATGTACATTAAAAGAACTACATAAGAAGTCGAGACAAAAGATAGTCGTTAAATAAAGTAAGTACTTATTTCGCTAAATGAAGTAGGTAGTAATCTATAATGAAGAAGGAGCTGAAACAGGTCTCAGGTGCAAATAATGTTCTTAATGCAAGTAAGAAGTGTCTGTGTGGCACTGGAAGACAAAGAAAGAGGAGCTTTCATCTCCACTTATTAAGGGAAGCCGTTAAAAGTAGACCTGAAAGAGAGGAATGAGGCCTAAAAGTGAAGGAATAGGACGTCTAGTGTGTGTTCATTGGTCTGCAACACCTAATTATGTTGGTGGAAGCGCCTCGCTGATCCAATTAGGCCCTGGCATCTCATCTGCATTCGACAACAATGACAGACACAACACTACACAATTCGTCCATTGCTGAGCTCCTCTCTGTCAGACATGGAGCAAAGGCTTTGCCACTAATGCACAATAAATATATGCAAAAACCAGAAAAGAAGACAGAAAGACGTCTTTTTAGTGCAAATTTTTGTTCAACACTGATTTTGTGTCAAAATCTTCTTTTTGGGGCAAGCTCTTAAGATATCTGAGTGTGGCTTGGAAATGCTCTCGATATGCAGTGATACCGTACTTTCTTTATACTCGTACTTATTGTACTGTATTTTATACTCGTATAATGTGTTAGTGGTGCTATATTATCTACTTTAGAGCCTGATGACGGTGAGTGTCGGCTTCTCTTTCGGCCTGTTCATTTGTGTTGGTCTTCGAGAGAGCGAGAGATGCGAGTCCTTGACGACCTTCCGCTCTCACTCCTCGTCCCCGTTGCCCACGAGACACGCGTGCCTGTCCGCGATGATCTCGTGCAAGCTGATCATCGCGCTAATAATGATCGCTGGCGTCGACTGTCTTCGGTCAGAACTGAGCGTGCACGAGCTCCGAGCCCTGGACGAGGCCTTGCGAGAGCTCAATTTGAGTGCCACAGACGAACACGTCGATCTTAGTCGGCCAATTCTGCGACAATTGTTCAAAAATCAACCCATCTACAAACTGCTGTTTGTAATAACTTCTTATGGAATTGTCGGAATTGCAGGAGTCGTCGCTAATGCTTCCTTGCTTCTCGCCTTGCTCAGAGTAATTGTTCATTTCACCTTCTTATTGTAGGATTATGTAATAATTCATTGAATTGGTGGGATTTTATGATTTTGGGGATTTATTTTTGAGAAATTTTGGCAAATTTTGCAGCTACTTTGTGGGCTCTATTAGTACATTTACGACTACTTTAATTTTGTGCTCTTAATCAAGATACATCCGTAAGAGACAAGCTAGGTTATTTATTGCTTTCTTATCTGCAATTAGACATTCGGACACCAAAGTTCTAATTTGGCCTTTAATTAAGAGAGCCATAATATGTTAAAGTCGTTCGTAAATGACTTCTTACTCGTTGTTCCCGATGTTGACCTTGTCCCCGTTGGACTTGCTGCAGGACAGAGTGGAGGTGGAGGACGAGTCGGAGGGCGCGAGTGGCGAAGCCATTTGCCTGATGGCGCTGACCCTGTGCTTCCTGTGTCAGCTGATCATCGTCATGCCCATCTCCCTCTTCGTGCTCGTCGTGCACAACTGGATGCTGGGCCCAATTGTCTGCAGACTCTTGCCCATGCTCCAAGTAATTACTGAGCAATTACTAAAGTCAATTAAATGTTTAATTAAACTTTATTAATTACGTAATTAAAAAGACTTTTTAAAAAAATCTTGTTAAAGAGTCATTTGTTCTTTTTCTTTACTACATACTCTATTTTGATTAGTAAGTGCACTTTTCCTCTGGGAATTGGCGGGGTCTACATATAGGTCCATCTCTCTTTTTTAATTAACCACCAACCCTCTAATGGGTGGACAGCTCTCTAATAAGGACAAATTGACAGGCAAAAACAAAAGATACGTTTGTTATGTCCTAATATATACAGGGTGCGCGAAAAGAAAAAGAACTCTCGTAGTGAGCCGATCTTGGACGTGTTTGCAGTCAATGAAGAGAACAAGTAAATAACCGCTGGGAGCATGCTCGCAATGCATCACCTTTTCGCCTCCTCCTTGTTCAATTTGGCCACCATTGTTGTCAAAATTTGCATCCAAACGCCTATAGTTGTTGTCTACATTTCGTATTACATCTTCAAGATGATAGGAGTTACCATTATTACATCAAAAAAGCGCCAAAATTGAGTTCTTTTTCTTTTCGTGCATGGTGTACATACATATACATAGTCATGCTTAGGTGGATTAAGGCGCATGTGGGAATAATGGGCAACGAGGAGGCGGATCACCTCGATAAACTGGGGGCAAAGGCCAAAACTTTTGGGCCGGAACCCTTCTTACCATTTTCTACTGGGTCAATCAAAAGGACTATGGGGGCCACATTCATAAGGAGTGGGGCAGTAAATGGACCAACCATAACCAATGCAGACAAACAAAGCTGTTTTTCAAATGGCCGGACAAAAAGATGGGGCCAATCTAGTTTCTCTATCTAGGATGGAACTTAGCAAAGTAATCCAGTTTATTACAGGGCATAACTTCATGAGAAGGCATTTCACTGGACCCATCATGCAGGTTATGCGGGGAGGGACTAGAACCTTCAGAGCACCTCTGGCTAGACTGCTCTGCAGTAGAAACACATCAACAAAGGCTGAAATTACTTTCAATCAGCCTGTCAACGCCTCAGCAGATGTCTGCACTCAAGGCACTCCTTTGGGAGGACTCAATCTCTGAGTTGATGACACCAGCTGAGGAAGATGAAAGTACACAATAATTTGGGGGAGGGGGTATCCACCATGTTGTTGGAGTTTTCCCCATAAGCTGTCGGATTGGGTGGCTAGTTGCCCCATAGTCAAATGCTTATAGGCCGATTGTCCGTCCCATGGGCAGATCCCCGTGCCTACATCCAACACACACAATGTCCTAATATAATGTAAAAGACCCATAATATTCTATATTTTATATTCTTCTATAATGCGAAAAGCGAGCGTTTAGGTCAAAATTGCGTAATTGGTGGGAGGCAGTCTAATTGGTGGGTGATTCAGTGTGATTTGTGGATTCTGATAAAGGACATAACCAAACAAGATTTATTTGGCAAATAAGGACTAACTGTTCTTATTAGTTTTGTTATTGCTTACATTTAAAATTATAAATGTTTAACTTTTAAGTACGTAAGTATTTCACCGAAAAAGAAGCCATTTTATTAAAAGTGTACTGTATTTTTGTTCTACAGAACACTCGTATGTAGGAGTGAGTACCTCCAATTTCTCTTTGGCTTTCTTTTCTCGTTATGTGTGTGGAGCCAGTGTACTTGGGAAAAATGAGCCCAGGCACACTTTTGGCTGGAAGAGATGAAGTGGCACCATTCCCAGAAGCTCGTTCATCTCTAATATGAAGGGGAAATTACGAACGTTCCTCTAAAAATGAGCTTTTTCCATTAATAAAGGTCATATTATGGGCTGAACAATGAGCAATTTGCAAGGGATATTCAACTTAATGAGGATTCATGATCAGTATTACGAAATGAGGATTATAGTGGAAATGAAGTACAGTATGTAGTATTACTACTAGTTGAAACTATATAGAATTTTTAAGGACAAAGAAGTCATAAATAAGTTTGGATTAGAACTAGTAAGGAGAAGAAGAAGTTGGATCCAAAAAAGGGGGTCTTTTTCTCCAATGACATTGTCTTGATAAATGTAATACCACTACTACTACTACTGCTACTAATAAAAACAAATGAAGTAATATGCTTACTACTGTATATTATGTAATGATTTGCATTAATGAAACTCGTTCGTTTCGTACTCATTGTGACCGAAATCTGCATGGAAACGAGGCCAGTCCCAAGGGAATCGCCAAATTTTTATTAGTAGCAATCTCCTTAATACTTTGTAGTAACTTCATTATTGAGTTTATGGTTAAAAGTGAAGATTGTCTTAGTAGTGTCTTTTAATGCATTTGTCGGAGCCAACCGCAATAATGAGCTCTTGCATTGTGGTCGGTCGTTAAGGATTGCGACGCCATTTCAACAATTGTCGCAATGAGAGGCACAACAATTATAACTTCTACTTTACATTTTCAAAGCACATTTAATAATTAGTAAATGTATAATAGAAGAAGTAGGTATTTTATAGTATATTTATTAGCATTAACAGTAACATTTTTAGTAAAGAAGACACTTCATATAAGTACTGCAATATAACTTTTGTTATTTAATGTATGTACTAGCTTGCTCCATGTGGTTAACGATGGCTCTCAGCTCATTTGGCTGGCACTTGCTCTTTCCAAGAAGATCAAAATTGGCTTTGTTCCATCCTTCTTACTTTTCTCATTTACTTCCTTTCTTCTTTTTTGCTATAATACATGCTTTATAAAAGGGAGTAATGAGACTTTTTGCCACTTTTGGCACATCCAGACGACTTTTAGTGTTGGCAACTAACGTAAGTAACAATACCTAAGTAAATCCTTTTCTCCAGTCTGCAAAGAAGCTTCAAATATTAACAACAATCAGTGACAATCTAGTTGACTTGTGGTGCACAGTGAAACTTTGATATTGCAGAAAGTTCTGTAACAATTTTCGGGAAAAATCTGCAAATCTTTACAAACGTATTGCATAGTACAGTAGGTAAAGCCTTGGGTCGTACCTAGGTGGCAAGGTCAGTTCTTGAGGGATACTGACGTTAAGCTTCAGTGGGCCTGGTTAGTGCTTGGAGGGGTGACTGGTTTTCTCCATAAGAGCTACTTTCTCAGGTACAAATGGCCCTTGGTTCATGCAGTCTAGTCAGCTCTCATGACTAAATAGGGTGAGTTGTGACTGTTGGCCAGCCTCATCAGCTGTCTGCTTGTCTGACAACCATGCAGGGAA
>JAOXNJ010040657.1:0-12951 GCA_028566655.1 Metis holothuriae
GCATCTGTTATCTTCTCCATGAGATCCGTCATACCCATTCCAGTCACAGAAGAGAAGCCAACTGCCCTCAGATCGCAGTAAAAGTCGTCAAGCACGAGACTCAACGATCTTGAAAGATTTGAAATGTAGCTTTCTTCCTCTAAGAACATCTTCAAGTCTCTGAGTTTCTTGATATTTCTTACGGTTAATAGCATCGAGGAAGGTCTCGTAGTCACGCATCCATTCAATGGCGAATGCATGGTTAACAATGTCTGATTTGTTGAGCACAATGACGAAAGGAAGCTCGGTTTTGTAGAGAATCGAACACGCATACATCATATTGCTCATAAAAGTGACTGGCGAAGTGCATTTAGCGACGTCCATAACGTATAGTATGACCTGAATGATAGAGACGAAATTCGCTTGGAAATGACCTACTGTTGGAATGGTCGATGCAAGCGTTTCTGTTATAATAGATCCTGATGCTGACCATGTAAATACTTCAATTTGTCCAGGTGTATCAAAGATCACGTGATCATGATCGGGCGATCTTTTTTCAATCAGACTCAAGACTTGATCAAACTTTGTCGAAAATAAATTCAAAGACGTCATTATCGCGCCATTCGGGCCAAGTCCATATTGCGTCATTACTTCTTTGTAATTGACTGTATCCCGTATATCTATATTGGCCTATCGAGCATTTTTAAATAATCATAAAAAATAAGGCTCTTACAGGGTATTGGAGATCCGCAACTGCTGGGTCGAGATTGAGAACATATGGCGGACGTTCCAAATTTGCCATTTGTAGTTCCGCAGTCAGCCTTTGAACAAATGTTGTTTTACCCGAGCCAGCCATTCCCATGACCAGTAAAGCCGTCGGCTTTGAGGCTGCGTCTCCCGCTTCACCAACCTTATCGGTCATTCTGTGAGCCAGAATTAAGTTATTTATTATCAAAATAACATTTTGTACATACAAAATCATGATTTTTCTTAGCAACATGTATTGAAAAGAAAATCCTTAGTGGTGATAAAGGGCAGTGAAATATATTGTGATTTGTTCTAAACTGGAAGTGTGTGCTTGAACGGATGTCAGGTTGAAAATTCAGAGGCAGTAAAAATTATTTGACGCGGTAAAGCATACGACGCTGCATTCGATGCTGGACCTCGCCTCGTCGAATCATGATCTGCAGAACCTTGTGGACAGAACGCTCAGGGTAATTCTGAGTCGTCAAGTCACTCATGATGGATTTTTCAGAAACCTAGAAAATTGATGAATTCATAGAGCTCATGGTTATTACCTGAGAGCCGATGAGGAATCGGCGCTTGATCTGTCGCTCAATTCTGTTCAAGTCCTCAGTGTCAGCAGCAGTTTCATATCCCTCAACTCCAGAAAGAGCTCCTGCCGACGCTGAAGCCATCGTCGATGTTCTGAAGAGCCGGAGAGCCTCATCAACGTCAGCTCCGGTGGCGAATGGCGACAGTCTCATTTTGGCCAAAGACTCAGAGATTCGAATAAGAGCTTCTAACTGACGGACGGTCATTGGAATCGCTCCCTTCTTTCCAGTTGCTCGTTCACCTTCGGTCATTGTCTGTCGCATAAGAACGTACTTAAATTCTATTAGGGGTCAACGACTATATAAAAAAATGAACCTGATTTTGGAGCTTTTTAGTGGCTTCGCCATTCAATCTTGGACCGCAAGTCGATCTGCAATATTGGATATACCTGAATAAACATCTCGAACAAGTGGTAAATAATCGAAATTACTTTTTAAGAGTTGGCATATCAATCTCATCAGCTCCTGCTTCTCGGTTCGCTGCTCCTGTATGAACATTCATAACGTATTTCGCAAGTGTTGCGTCTCGGGATGCATCGTGGATATCTGAATTTTAAATTATCTCAGATAAGTTCAAATGCGTATCGACGTACCTTTTACAACATAGATCATATCAAATCGCGAGAGAATAGTTGGCAAAAAGTCAATATTATCTTCTCCCTTTGTGTCATCCCATCTTCCGAATACGGAATTCGCCGCGGCGAGCACTGAGCATCTAGTGTTCAGTGTTGTCGTCAGCCCAGCTTTGGCGATGGAAATTGTCTGCTGCTCCATTGCCTCGTGGATTGCAACACGATCTTCTGGTCTCATTTTATCGAACTCATCAATGCATACAAGCCCGCCATCGGCAAGGACCATGGCGCCTGCTTCGAGAGCGAAGCCTCTGTGCTGATCTCTGACGACAGCAGCGGTCAAACCAGCGGCTGAAGAGCCTTTGCCAGAAGTATAAACGCCGACTGGGGCACATCGCTCAGCAAACTTCAGGAGCTGCGATTTGGCTGTTCCAGGATCACCAAGCATCAAGACGTTGATATCACCTCTTCTGTTACCATCGGGGAGAACTTTTCGCGAGCCTCCAAAAAGAAGGCAAGCTACAGATCGTTTGATATCTTCGCAGCCGTAAATTGACGGAGCGATAGATTTCGCAATGATGTCGTAGATTCGCGGCTTCATCGCTAACTCTCTCATCGTTTCTTCCTAAAAACAAAATAATTTTATCGCTGAGACTCTTCCTTGATTTCATCAAATTTAATTAAAACTTGGAATTTACCTCTTCCTCCGTGAATCTGTTTCGATCATTTCCAGCTCTTCCAGGTCCATCTGATTCAACTTCGACTCCTAAAACTCTGACGTACGACTGTCTAATTCCAACTCCGCCAGCTGTTTTTTTATCCCGACCGCGAGGTCCTTGCACTTGCTGTCTTCGAATTTGATAGATTCCAGTGATTTCAATTCGGTTTCCAGGAACAACCCGGTCAACGAGCTCGCGTTCCATATAAAGGCCCACGTGTCTTGGCATTTCAGCTTTAAAAATATGCTTAAAGATAGAAATTTGTCACAAAATCAACCTGTTGGAATAGAATCGGGGGATTCTTGCATTTTCACGTTTTGAAAATCTCTGCATTTACAAAGTTCTGGAACGAGAATATACGGATCAAGGGGACACGGGTCTCGCGATGCTGAAGATTCTGCTTCGCACTTTCGTGGTAGAACATATCCTTCCAGGCCAGGCTTGATGCGAATGTTAGACTTTGTGTGTTGACAACTTCTACAACGAAGTGAAAGGATTGAAGCCTGAAAGCGAATTTAATCGAGATCAACGAACATAATCATACTTTGGCCTTGACTGTCGATGAAGAAACGGCAATGCCCGGAATTTTGACAAGTTTTCCGACATCAAGCGCGGAGAGCTCTCTGATCGAGCGAGAATTTGATCCTGAGATAAGTTGAACTTGGAAATCGTCGTCGATTGGCTCGTTGTCTTGTCGAGGTCTGGTTAACTCATCCGCGACGATTTTGGCTGCTTCTTCCAGCATTTCAAACGCTTGAGTAGGTCGCTTTGCCATCGTTTCTGCAAGTGAAGAATCGAATCCTGAATTGAAGTTAGTTCTGATCAAGATCTTTCAAACAAACCGGTCATGTGTCCAAGATTTACGACAATAAAATTGGTATTAGTGTCGATCGCTCTTTTGATTTCTTCTCTGTAAATAAAAGAACCATCGGTTGTTCTGTACTCTCGAAGAAACTCGCGAAATCTTGTTTTCATCTGAGTAAAATCTCCACCAGGTCCTCCCGGAGCATTTGGTCCTCCGAGAGGATCCGAGCAGAACACTCCCAGATCATCAAGGCCTGTCGCCATTCTAAAATAATTTAATTCTTATTTTTTCAACGTCTCTAGAAGATTCGAGAAATTGCGATAAAAAGAACATTCTCTTGGAAAAAAATAAGATTTTCAAAACGGATTTTTTTGCAAGCCGGACGATTCTGCCCGACCAAATCGAAAATAAACACAAAGTCGGTTTTAGGCGGGTCTAGAGACGGACGAGAATACATTCTTCGGAAGCCCACGCGCGCGCTCTTTTGCTTCAGTTTGGACGAGCGTAGGCGGCGCCAGAGAAAATTTACTAAAAAAAGTTTGGATTCAACGGAGAAGACAGAAATCGAAGAGATTTCAATCTGAGAGGAGAGAAGATTTTTATCACGCAAGAATAAAAGAATGGACCCTACCAGCAAAGAATTTAGGAAATGGTTGTTAAAATAAATATTGAGCTAAAAACTTTTAACGAAACAACAAGCGAACCATCTGAACAGGGAGATTGAAGGAAGTCTCGACTTTTCTTGGGAAGAAACTCTCCGCGGTCTGAATATTGGAAATCGTGCTCCTTATCGCCCGCAAAAATCGCTTTCTCAGTCGAATGACATCATTTTCGAAGATGTCCTGTCTTCAGAAATCCTTTCAGACGGATCTCTTTTTACCAGGAAACTTATTCAAAAGCCTCTAGGTATAAATTCGTGTGATCAACAAGAAATCAACAAACGAATTCAGGCTCTGCTAAATTTCTCGAGCCCTTCATCGCTCCTTTTGGCATCAGTATTCCAACAACGACGAATGTGATGGAAGAGTCCGTCGTCTGTCCAAAAACCAAAACATCTTGGCAGTGGAGTCGCAATATCAAGTCTGAAAAGCCAGAATATCTTGGTTATCCAGAACACCAGTGGCTCGAACTGTCTGAGCGAGCTACTTATCTTTCTCTTTACCCAAAAACTTTTTACTACAAAAAATGCCTGGCGCAGAGTTACCTTACGGGCAGAATGGCCTGGCTCGGTCTCCAGAATTCGATGACGAACAAGGGCGCGTCGAGATGGACTCAACGCTCTGGAGGTCAAATCGAGAGGCTTATTGACGAGACACAGCGGCAGATTGACGCGAGTTCTCCGCCTTTGGAAAATATCATTTCAATTGGCTTGCAAAAAAACAGAGAGAAAAACTAATGTTTTGAAAGTTCAAAAATCCTGTTCGTAGTTCATCAAAATGTATCACTGTTCACAAGTGAATGCGCTCCGATTTGCTGGCGCTTCTGTTTTCATCTTATATTTTTATTCACCTCAACCCAGAATTCACATCTGGGCCATCGAACCATTTATCTGACTAAAATATGTGTAATAAATTCCTTCCTAAAATCCCGTTGCAAGACAAGCTATTTTTTCATCTGTCGTATTGTTAATGATAATTATTCCAAGTAAATCTTATCCTCGCGTTCAATAAATACAACTTCAAACTGATGAATTTACTTATATTTTACTTTCAGTTCGTCATGACAAATTCGAAATCGTCGACAAAGTCTGCCAGTCGCCCTTCGAGTAGAGAAACAAGCTATTTCGAAGGCACGCTTGACTTCAAATGGCCCTCGATTATGAGCGGTCTAAATACCCGCACGCCACATGAAGGCGACAAGGCGCCCATTTTCAAGGATACTGTTTATGCAAAAATCCTCGAAGATGGAAGTCTGCACCAGCGAAAGATCATCCAAAAGCCGCTTGGCTCAGCAAAGTTCCTCCAAAATCTACTCGCGCCGTTTAATATCTCGTATCCGAAAGTCACAAATGTCTTGGAAGACACAATTATAGACAGGGATGGAAAAACCTGTTGGATGTGGTCCAGAAATCTTCAGGTACCGTAACAAGACTAAATCGCGTTAATTTTCCCTAAGACTACGTTCCCTACTTATATGGGCAAGACGGAATTTGAATGGCTCGAAATCTCTGAAAAAGCCTCCTACATAGGCGAGCACTCACTCCAGGGCAAACCAACTTATGTGTACAAGAAAATGGAAGCGAATTCATACTTGAGTGGCAAGCTCAAACTCTTGGGGCTTCCGAAGCTCATGACGAAAAATGGTGCGAGTCGGTGGAAGGCCCGGTCTTCCGGACAAATTGAAACGCTTGTTCAAGAGATTACTAATATGTTCCCCAATAGTAAAATCCCGGTTTCCCCGTTAATTTCGGAAACGAATAAAGTAGCTTAATTCTGATCGATAGTCAATCTCTGTCAGTTCAAAATCTTCTGTTCAAATGATCACGAAAATCACCCATAATTTCATATTCTTCAATTCCTGTTCTATCTATTTTTGAAAATACATGGATACATTTACTTTTGATATATTTACGCGTTTTTCAAAATAGAATGGTGTACAAAAAGCATGGCATGAAGAAAAAGTACACGGCGGGAGAGGCCACCGCGTATATCTCCCGAAAGAACGCTAGAAAGAAGCTTCAGGTTTGCATGGTTATGTTTCCGATGTTAAATGATCTGTAGCTTTCGCTTGCTGACTTCCGAAGGTTGTGTATCTTGAAAGGAATCTACCCAAGAGAACCTAAGAGCAGAAAGAAGGCAGGAAAGGGTGCGGCCAGTAATCGGACTTATTATTACACCAAAGACATCCAGTTTCTTCTCCATGAGGCACGTATTAATCATTTTTCAAAAAATAAAAATTATTTTAGCCGCTCATCGAGAAATTCCGCGCGCACAAAGTCTTCTTAAAAAAGTTGAAAAAGGCTGAAGGCCGACGGGACTGGAAAAAGGCTGATCAAGTGCGAGACACGAGACCTCTCTATAATATGGACCATATTGTTTTGGAGCGGTATCCGACATTCAACGATGCTCTCCGCGATATGGACGACGCGTTGACGATGATCTTTATGTTTGCTCGCATTCCAAAGAGCTCAACTGTTCACGCCGGTAATATTTCATTTTCGCGTTCGTTTTTCAATAATTTTTCAAGAACTTGTTGCGAACTGCCGCCGAATCGCCTTCGAGTGGATGAATTATTGCATTCACGCCCAGTGCATTCGAAAAGTCTTCGTCTCCATCAAAGGCTATTACTACCAGGTGGAACTAAAAGGCGAAACAATCACGTGGCTCGTCGCCCATGAGTTCGCCCAGGAACACAACGAAGATGTCGATTACAAGGTCATGCGAACGTTTACTGAGTTCTACACCAATGTCGCGTCCTTCATTCTTTATAAATTGTACACGGAAGACAATCTGAGATATCCACCAATCGGACAGAATGATTACAGTGACGATGAGCTTGTAAAGCGACAACAGAGTGATTTGGAATCGCTAACTCTCGAGCTTCGAAAGAGGTTCAAGATTTTAGCTTAAATTTTTTAATAGATTTTCTTAGCAAGACAGTTGAAGTACCAGAAGATGATATCGACGAGCTCGCAGCTGCAACTGGAGATGAAGGGCTCCAAAGAGCCATTGAGCAAGAAAAAACACAAAGAGCCCAGAAAAACATTTTCAAGGTTTCATTTCGATCTCTTGAATCATATATTCTATTCTTTAATATTTAGGGATGCAAAGTATTCATCTCCCGCGAATGTCCACGATCGCCACTCGCATTCCTTCTTAGATCCCTAGGCGCTGAAGTTTCGTGGGACAGTGAGCTCTATCCTGGTGCTACGTTCAAGCTTGACGATGACTGCGTCACTCATCTCGTAATCGATCGACCCACGGCACCACAAAAGCTCGGTAGACAGGCTGTTCAGCCACAGTGGGTCTTCGACTCCGTGAACTTTGGGGGACTGATGCCCACTAATGACTACGTTCCGGGAGCTGGTATGTTGTTCAATACAAATGTATCAATTGATTATAATTATCATCAAGAGTTGAACTCTTATGACATCTCTCATGCTCTTATGCTTGCATATTATATAATATTTAGAACTTCCACCTCATTTGAGTCCATTTGTGAAGGAGGGACAGTATGTGCCGCCAGATATGGAGATCTTACAGTCTAAAGCGCGAGGCGAAGATCCTAGCATTGGCAAGGACTCGGACGAAGAAGTCGACGAAGAGAGTGATGATGACGCAGAAGATCTCGACGATGAAGACGAGGAGACGGAGGAATTATCGGAACCTCCAGCAAAGAAAATGGCGAAGGTAAATATCTTCTCCTAATGCAAAATTTTTTAACAATGTATAGGTGGCCATTGAGGAAGAGAAGCCAAAGAACCCGACGGAGTTCAAGAAACGAGAAGTAAAGACTGCCAGCCGTGACAAAAAAGAACCGAAGCAGGACGTGATCGAGGCGGAGAAAAATAAACTAGCACGCGCCGCGCAGACGAGCAAAAAGCGAAAGAGACTTTTGGAACGTATCGAGAAATCGGAGAGAAAGGATAGAGGACGCATCGAAAAGTTAACGACGAAAAGAGCGAACATCGACGCGCAAAAGAAGGTCGACGCTAAAAAGTCTAAAAAAGCTGCCAAGTCGAATTAAATAGTTTTGGAAAGCTTAATCGTTTGTTCTTCATATTTAGTTATCAGTCATGTAACTCTCAGAGGCCCTGACACAATTGAATAATCGCCATGTATAATCATAAGATTAACCGGCTCCAAGCTGAGGGAAGTTCTTATGCTAAGATTGCATACAAAATTATAGTGTTCGTTTTTTAGACATGAGAGATGAACATATTCGTGGGAGCCCGTGTGTGCCGAGGCCGTGACTGGAAGTGGGGACGCCAGGACTCGGGAGACGGTCACCTCGGTACTGTTCGTAGTTTCGAAAGCAATGAGGAGGTTGTTATTGTCTGGGACAATGGTACTGCAGCTAACTACAGATGCTGCGGCCAGTTTGATCTAAGGTAATTCAACAATTCTCTTCTATGTTCTCAATAATTCAGAGTTTATGATTCCGCACCAGCTGGAATTCAACATTCTGAAGCGATGTGTGACAATTGTCGACAACAGCCCATCTGTGGCATACGTTGGAAATGCGCTGACTGCCATAATTACGATCTTTGCTCGACTTGTTACCACGGAGACAAGCACCATCTTCGCCATAGGTTCTATCGGATTTGCACCAGTGATGCTCCTCGGAGACTCGTAGAGGCGCGGCGAAAGTGCAAGCGTATCCCAACACGTGGTCTGCTGCCCGGGGCGCGTGTCGTACGTGGCTTTGACTGGCAGTGGGAGGACCAAGACGGCGGCAAAGGCCGAAAAGGAAAAATAACCGAGATTCAGAATTGGAATCCATCAAGTCCGCAATCCGGCGCATACGTCCTTTGGGACACGGGCGAGCGCAATCTTTACCGAATTTGCTATAATGGCATGTCAGATTTAAAATGCGTGTCAGACGGCAAAGGTCCCGCGTATTATCGTGATCATCTGCCAGCGCTTGGTGAAACGAACCCTGCGAGGCCGATCAATACATTTTCCATTGGGGACCAAGTTACTGTTATGCTCGCTCCTGAGATAGTCCACAGCTTGCAGCACGGCCATGGGGGCTGGACAGATGCAATGTCGGAATGTCTTGGTGCCGAGGGACGCGTTGTTGGAATCGATGAAGACTCTGACATTCTGGTCCAGTACGCGAATTCGCGAAACCAATGGACATTTAATCCAGCAGTCTTGACGAAAAGAAACACTTCCACGAGAGCAGATGTCATTTTAAACGCGGATGCAACGATGGTTTCCTCGCCTGTGCCAGTTATATTTTCTAAAAACGATTTGGTTAAAATCAGCCCTGATCCAGTAAAAGTCAAGCTGCTCCAGAAAGGACACGGAGAGTGGACAGATCAAATGTCTAAGCTCCTCGGAAAAATTGGCAAGATCGTCGAGATATTTTCTGACAAGGATGTAAAAGTTCAAGTTGCGACGAAAGAATTTGTTTTCAATCCACTTGTGCTCGAATTTATTGCAAATTTCAAAGGCACAGAATGTGCACGCGTCGTATGCGAGAAACTTCAATCTTATTTTATAAATGAAAGTTCTCATATTATTGCGCGAAATGCAGCGAATAGCTGCCAAGATCCTACCGCACAAGAACTTTCTCACTGGGATGCCATGGTACAGAATAAATCGCTTCCAAACAGTGAGCGCTTGGTTTTCGGAACTCCTTCCAGCGTTTTCTTCGATCAGATCTTTGGTAGTAACCCGTTGCTGTTTGCTGCTTATGTTGGGCATTCTGAAGCAATTGAGTTCTTCTCTAAGATTTCGTCAGTTCAAACACGGAATACGATCTCTGACCTTGCGGGAGACGGACCTCTTCATTACGCTGTTTACGGCGCAAGCGAAGCCGGAATACCTAAAATACTCGACTCTGGTTTCGAAATAAACTCGCGAACTAGAAATGGACAAACTGCTTTGCATTTAAGTGTTATTAGAGAGAGCGTTGCGGTTGCAAGAAAACTCTTAGAATGTGGAGCAGCTCCTAGTTTACGAGATGCGCAGGGATCAAGCCCACTTCATTACGCAGTTGCTGGACATCGAGATGACTTGGTCGCAATTCTGATGATGAACGGTGCTGATCCAGCCGTCAAAGATTCAGATGGAATGAACGTCTTTCATCTTGCAGCGCAGAAGGGGTCTATTGGAGCATTACAAGTGCTGCTCGATGAAAAATTTGACCTTTCTAGCAGGTTTAGTATTTTTGACAGGATTATTAAAGTAATTTGTTGTTGAGTACCCTCAGAGATTGTTCACAAGGTCCACATTCCCCACCTTTTGTGAGTTTTCGGGTTCCAAGCATAAGGTGTTGTGCATCCTTGGCGCAAAAGCGAATCTATTTCAAACCCCAAATTTTCAAGTATTTTTCACCCTTATGGTTTTTTTCTTATTGGTTAGCATCATCCGAACGAGACTAGGTATTCTTCACCGTACAATCAGAGGATTGACAGATTTGTAGTTTTTCTTAATCACTTGCTGTCTTGATGACGGGAATAATAAACTAACAGTAGATAGAATATAATCTGATTTTATGGTTTCTAAGCTTGTTTTCAGAGTCTGGATTCTCGATGAAGTCTGTGACTCTGGCCAAACTGCAATTCATTATGCGTCTATGCAGGTAGGCTTGAGTCGTGTCCAACCTGAGTCGATTCTGACCTTTTTAATAGCCGAATGAGGAATGTCTCGAAATACTTCTCATCGCAGGCGCCAACCCGACCATCGCCTCGGAAAATACACGCGAAACTGCTCTGCATATCACGTCCTCGAAGGCAAACTTTGCTTCACTCAGAATTCTGCTCAAGAAATCGACACTTTACGAAGATAACTGGATTAACTTTGCTGATATGAAAGGAAACACAATGCTTCATAATCTAATTTCTCATATTGAAAATGACACGAACTCAAGAAGTTCTACTCTTGTCAGTTCTATTGGAAGTTTGATTCAACTCGCGATAACTCACGGCGCTGACATCACAATTGAGAATAACGCTGGAAAGTCGCCGTTTGATTTATGCAGCGATCCGAATTCAAAAGAAGCCTTCAAGCTAAAAGTATTGGATATAAAATTTTTTTTTTCTAATTTTTCATAGCGAATTCTTGAGCGCGCATATCAGAAATTCTCGAAGCAAGAAAAGCCTCTTCGAAAAGCATCTAACAACGCAATTGTAACAACGCTGTTGAACAACCACTCACAGATGAAAATGTGCGAAGTGTGCACCGAGAATCAAATCGATGTCATCATGCTCCCTTGCAATCATATGTTCTGTTGTACCACTTGCAGTCTCAGAATCAAAAAGTGCATGGTCTGTAAGGAACTCGTCGACGACAAAATCACCATTCCAAAAATGTGCTATTTGTGCGAAGAAACGCCGCCCACAATTCAATTCACGCCCTGCTTACATGTGCTACTCTGTCAATCTTGCTCCTCGACGCCAAAAAGCTGCATCAAATGCAGAATTCCAATCATGTCAAAAACTTCAATATTTTCTTGTTCCCAATCCTCGAACCAAGGTAAGTTACACGCATTTTTTCCAAATTGAAATCAATTTGCAGAAATCAACAACGCAACGCTCGCTCAGAATATCAGAACACTCAGCATTACGAAAAACAATCCGAAAGGCTCGACAAATACTGATCTGGCACTAAGAACACTCCAGGGGAAATATCAAGAGCTCCGGGACCGTGTTATCTGCGTCATTTGCCTCGATAACGTGATGAATATGGTCTTTTTGTGTGGACATGGATCTTGTCAAATGTGTGGTGATCGGTATGATTCAGTTTTATTCCTTTTTTATATCATATTCAGTTGCTCTGACTGTCCGATTTGCCGCAAACGGATCGAACGAAAAATTCTTCTCTATTGTTAATTAAAAACTGAAAGAACTTTTCCTGAACAAAAAAATTTGTACCCATTTAGTAGTACCCATTAAACTTACCTGGTTTTAGATTAAAACTTCATCATTTCTGTCCTGTCTGTTACTTTATCTGTTCGTAGTTACGTCAATAAATGTCGTTAAAAATATCTAAACGCTTGTGTGATCTCTTGATTGAGCTTCTCACTTGCCTGAGTCTTATCTGGTCTTATCTTAGATTGCAATAAAATGGATTTTTTCGAAGAAATTTTGAAAGATGAAAAACGCTATCTGCGCTCAGAAAATATTAAAAAATTGGGCGAGTTTGCCGAAATGATTTTTTCCTTTGGCAAAGACCTGGAGAAACTCTACTTTGGAATAAAGGGCAAAGAACTTAAAAATGCTGATGGTGTTTATGAAGTTCCAAAAGTGGAAAAATATCGTGATAGAGCAAATTTCAGGGTTAAACAAATACGAAAAGGATATAAAAGCTTGAGAAAGAGGATTACCGATGAGAGTGAAGCAACAAAAATTGATGCAGTGTGCCAAACGAATCCTTCTAAAACTATAGTAAATTCGTTGGCCACATATACTCAAACAGATAAAAAAGATTCTTCTGATGATGAGAAGTCATTATCTTCTGGGACTAATTTTCCAAAGTCTCGTGGAGGGAGGATTTCAACATTTAGAGGTACGATAATCAGAGTCCACTTTAAATCGTTCAAAGGTCGGGGACGAGGTTGTTTTATGCGGGGAACCTCACGACAGGACAGTAGCATGATGTCTGGGTTTGATGCTCCAACTAAATCTGATAAAGCTGATCATGCAAACTCGACCCGTGACAAAAGCTCGCTGGTATTCCATGAACCTGCGGCGGAGCCGACACAAGTTTCTCCACCGCCATCGCGAGTAAGAAGACCTTTTGTTAAACCTGTTGAGGAGTTTGAAAAATATGAACATAAAGTTGTGAAACGAACTTTTGAGGTATGAAATGCATAAATTACGCCCCATAATATGTAAAAATAATTATTAAGTCCGTTGATAAGTTCCAGCGCAG
>JAOXNJ010040990.1:0-12946 GCA_028566655.1 Metis holothuriae
ATTGAAATTGACAAATTTTGATTATTTCCAAAGATTGAAGGATGCTGAGAAGAGGGCGTCGCAGCCCATAGACGACTCGGCGGTGGTGGACGATATGTTCGGATTCCTGGAGGAGCAGAAGTCTGTCTCGGAGTCGCAGGCGCCCACAGCCTTCAGAGATCTTCCTGTGCCCAAGGTCGTTGCACAAAAATTGTAGAGAATTTTCTGAACTTCATTTCTTATTTTATTTTATTTTTTTTTTTTTGATCTTTTTTATTCAGAATGTGTCGAGTTCGGACATAATCATGGGTGTGCCCTCGTCGCCTGCTGAGCAAGAGGATTTGTCCGAATACAAGTTCGCCAAATTTGCCGCCACCTATTTCCAGGGCAGTTATTCCCATCAATACAGTCGCAGACCTCTAAAACACTCATTACTGCCTCTACACACTCAGGGCGACCAATTGGTGAAAATTTTATAAAATAAATTTTGTAGCTTTGGAACTTCTTTATAATTCGACTTATATTTTTAAAAGGCTGCGTTGGCTCTGTGGATCACAATATTGCGATTTATGGGCGATTTGCCCGAGCCCCGCTATCAGGGCCCTAATGAGGGCGACACGACCTCAGTAATGACCAAGGTGACGGCCACATTGGGTCGCAATTTCATCAGATCCAAGGAGTTTGCCGAGGCCAAGGAAATGAGCAATAATGGCCTCAGTAACGGCTTGAATAACGGCTTGAACGATAATGGTCGCAATAACAACAATTCGAAGAGCATCAAGCACAAGTTGATTTCATTGACCCTCAAACGAAAGAGCAAAATGGGCGACGACATAAAGCGAAAATTGCAGGACGACGAATATTCAGCAGATTCCTACAATTCTTGGCTGGAAGCAAGACCGACCAGCAATCTGGAGAAGCTGCATTTCATCATTGGACACGGAATTCTCCGAGCCGAACTGAGGTCAATTTTTGCTAGAGAACTCCAAAAAAGTCATAAAATCCCTTTTGTAGAGCACATTTCGATCTATAAATAATATTTATGTTGCAGAGACGAGATTTATTGTCAGATATGCAAGCAATTGAGTTCGAATCCGAGCAAATCGTCCCATGCAAGAGGCTGGATTTTACTGAGTCTTTGCGTGGGTTGTTTCGCTCCTTCGGACAATTTCGTGAAGCATCTCCGCTCCTTCATTCTAGCAGGTCCGCCTGGCTACGCACCTTATTGCGATGCGAGATTGCGTCGCACCTTCAACAACGGCACTCGAAATCAACCTCCAAGTTGGCTGGAATTGCAGGCCACCAAGTCAAAAAGACCTTTATTACTGCCCATAACATTTATGGACGGCACCACAAAGACCTTATTGGCGGATTCAGCGACCACTGCCAGAGAATTGTGCAATCAATTGAGCGACAAAATCGGGCTGATCGACCAATTCGGATTCTCTCTATACATAGCACTTTTTGACAAGGTTTCAAGTCTTGGCAGCGGCAATGATCACGTTTTAGACGCGATTTCCCAATGCGAGCAATACGCAAAAGAGCAAGGAGCTCAGGAAAGAAATGCACCTTGGCGTCTCTTCTTTCGCAAGGAGATTTTCGCACCCTGGCACGATCCAACCGACGATCCCGTGGCCACGAATCTCATTTACCAACAAAATGTGAGAGGAGTGAAATTCGGGGAATATCGATGCGAAAAGGACGAGGATCTAGCCATGATTGCTGCTCAACAATATTACATTGATTACGGACCTCAAATGGATGAGGCCAGATTGACGCTTTTAGTGCACAATTACATTCCTGATTATTGTCTGCAGAGAGAGGACAGTGTGCAAGCTTGGAAGAAACTCGTGAATCACGCTTTCCAGAAGGTGACGAAATTTGAGCATTTTGCGATGAAAATTTGACATTTTTTGGACAATTTAGGCCATTTTTTGACATTTTTGACGAAATTTCGACATATTTTTTGACATTTTGTTTGGCTAATAAACCATGTGACTGATGCTCGTTATTTATAATTAGAGTTACTACGTGAAGGAGCGAGTGGACGAGCTTCGGGTGAAGGAGGACGTGGTGAGTTATGCCAAGTACAAGTGGCCTCTTTTGTTCTCGCGTTTCTACGAAGCCTTCAGATACAGTGGACCCGATTTGCCCAAGAACGACGTCATCATTGCCGTCAATTGGACCGGAGTCTACGTGGTCGATGATCAGGAACAAGTGCTGCTCGAACTCAGCTTCCCGGAAATCACGGCCGTCAGCAGCCAAAAGTGAGTACTACAATCAATCAATCAATCAATCAATCAATCAATCAATCAATCAATCAATGATCTGCAGGCTTCCACTACTATCAACATTCAACTTTTATGTGGTACTTGTTGTTGTTGTTGTTGTTAACGGTTTCTGTCGAGTTTCTCTTGTCACTTCGATACATAGTCATCCCATGATTGGTTGTCATTCCAATATTAGACAATCTTTTATTATTTGACAATCTTTTATTACTTGAACAATAACTAAAACTTATTACATACTTTGAGTTCAGATTGCGTTGGATTTTGGTCACGCACACTTGAATATCTTGCGTGATCGATCTACGTAGCATTTTATACATATTTACTACTTACATTCTTCCTTCTACAGTTACTAGTTTGGACAAAAAAAATGCTTTTTGTATGAAGGCAACAACAGTTAAAAGTGGCCAAATTCCAGTCAAAATATGGGCCTTACAAAAGCAGTACATAAACAGAAAAAAATGGAAAATGCATGCAAAAGAAAAAGAAATTAGATCATTTGGATTATTAGAGCACTAATAATGAATTTAAAAAGTGTTGGTCAGTTAAAAGACGTGACTAGAGTTTTTTGATCAAAGGCAAAAAAAATAACAGTGCATGTCACATGTACATGACGATGGAACATGTCGACCCAAGCGACTACCTGCTCCATTGCCTTAAAGTCATTTTATGTAGCGAAATGTATACACAATCACAAGATGAGTACTATACTCATTTTAAAGGGCTTCTTCAGCTCTACAACTTTTGTGTACACATGAAGTTTATAAAAGTGCTAGTATTGACGTGGCAGGCCGCCTTTGAAGTGGATGCAGGTGGTTTTTGAAGCGGCCTGCAGGCCGGAGGAGAAATTCAGGCCCGCCTTGATATATCTGAAGTCAGTGAGCGCACGCCAAAGTCTACGACTACACGCACTACAATGACTTTTGCGACTACAACCACTTTTACGACTACACTCACTTAAAGTCTTCAAGTGATTTAGTTGCTGCCAACTGCTCCTACAATCCACTTGATCATTGTTTAAGTACATTCACCTGCATTTTTAAAGGTAATTTCGATTACTCAAATATTCATTTTTGTAATTTTTCTTATGTCTATTCCGTTGTTTTGATTGATTTCCTTGAATTTTCCAAATCTACTGCCTTATTAAAACCTTGAATATTTCCACTTTTTCAAAGTTTGGAATTCAATTTACATTATACGAGTAGTACATAAGGAGAGAAATGTTTAGAGTGCATGCAAATGTATAGTGTAGTCAAATTTGTAACGGTATCGATTCACTTCCTCTTTTAAACTGGTGTGGAGGGCAGGAAAAGACGTCAGCAGTAAAAAATAGGAATAAAGAATAAATAATAAAAAGAATAAAGACAAAAGAATAAGGAGTAAAAAGGAATAAAGAGCAAAGAATAAAAAGTAAAGAATAAAAAGAATAAAGAGTAAAGAATAAAAAGAATAAAAAATAATAAATACAATTAGTTAGTAGCAGTTTTGCTGTACTTGTTGTTATGAGAAACTCACATGAACACAGACGTGGTTCACCTCTTGCATGCATGTAGTACTCGTCCAAGCAACAAGTTGGTGCCTCAGGCAGATTCTCTATTTCTCTTAAGTGCATGCAGTAGTCACAAAAGTCATTGTAGCACTAGTATTATGGGAAGCAGTAGCATACAAGTAATAAATGTAGAAGTATTATTACAAAAAGTAATAATAGTAGAAGCAGTAGTAGACTAGTAGTAACAAATAACAATAGTAGTCGAATGTAGTCGAAGTAGTAATTCTATCAATCATCATGTAGTAGTAGAAGAAGTAGTTAGTACAGGGTCGATCAGATAAATTGTCCCGTTTTTTACTACAAAGTTGCTCATAAATTGTAGTTCAAAGAAAAAAAAATGTTTTAACAAAAATTATAAAGAATTTAAGCATTTTTAAAACATATTTAATGCGTATTTTTGATAACTTCACCACTTTCCTGCTGGATGAGATTTAAGGGAGGGCACCAGCAGAGCCGTCTCTTTGACTACAGTGACCGCCGCACTCAGATATTTTGGTGGCCTCTTTTTCGTCGCCTCCAGAAAGAAAACGGTTGAAGTATAGGAAATTGGCATAAAATAACTTTTACACGCGAGTAATCTCTTTATGTTTTTGGTTACAAAGTATTTCTTGTAAAAGCAATACAAATGATTAATTCTATCACATAAAACGCGACAATTTATCTCATCGACCCTGTAGAACATTGTTGCTACATGTAAGTAAAGTAACCTTTGCATTAGAATTTCTCCCTCCAATCCCTACTGCATAATTCAGCTAGTTAGCAGATGTAAGCGAATTCACCTGAATGTTCAACATACACGTGGCACTTACTTACATTTTTTTGCATTTTTAGGAGTGCGAAGGCGTTCTCGCAGACGTTCACCTTGAGCACTGTGCGAGGGGAGGCGTTCACGTTCCAGAGCCCCAACGCCGAGGACATCCGCGACCTCGTCGTCTACTTCCTGGAGGGACTCAGGAAGAGGGCCAGGTTCGTCGTCATCACCAAGGATTACAAACCACCCGCAGGTCATTCAGTCAAAACTAACTAATTTTAGCACTAAAATGACTTTTAAGGATAACTTTTTATAGGATGATTGTGTCGGGGTCATTGGGTTTTTGTTGCTTCCTCTTCCTGGTTCACTCATGTATAATTGTTCTTGCAACAGTCATGTCTATTAAATCTTCCTTATTAAAAGACTTCCTTCTATTAAGTCTTCCTTATTAAGAGACTTCCTCCTTCCAAACACAAGAAGCTAGCTTCTTATTGTGCATGTAAAAACATATTTTCAGACGTATTTTAGAGTTTGGACGTAGAAATCGTATTTTGACAGAAATGTCACAAAAGTGCACTGATCCCTTGCACTTTCATTACATATATACTTTCATTACTTTCTTCACTTTGAAAGTATTGTAGGTACTGTGATAATTGATCATGTCGTAATCAAACGATTACCATCACTTTTATTGTAGGTAGAGCTCGATTAAAAACTTAACTCACTCTTTCTCTCTAATCATTCCACCTTAATGTTAAATTGTCTGGGTGAAATCGATCGAGCCCCAAAGCAAAACGTCACTCTGTCTGTGCAATAATCACTGCAATTTTTTTGCAACTTTTTGCACATGAATCGGGACTGACTGGAGATCACAAATGCGTTTGTGCAATTCGGGTCAATTAACTAACGAACTCATTAATTCATGATTAGAATTTATTATGTCTATACTGACTTTCAAGGTTTTAAGTAATATAAGTACATTTAAAGTCTTTGTACTAATGTACCAATGTAATGGCTTGGCTAAAGGAAGGTACATAGGTAGAAACTTTCTCCTTTGTGGAATTCTTCACTGCACCAGCTGTCTATTGGGGGCCAGCTAGCTGCATGCATTATGCTCTACCTGAATTCCTCTTTTGAAGTAGTAAGAGGAGTAGTAAATATGCAGTAGTAGTAGAATAATACAGTATGTAGTAGTAATAGTGGAATAATATGTATGTAGTTGTAGTACATATAAAGATTTGTAGGAGTAATAGATGTGGAATAATAAGTAGTAGTATAAAACTTTGTAGGATTAATATGTAGTAAAAAAGATAGAAAAATAGAAGATAGAATGATATGTACTTGTACTACTGTTGTGGAATACTTTGTAGTAGCAATAGTGGTGGAACAAGTAGAATAAGTAGCAAAAATAGTAATGCATAGTAATACAATAATGGATAGTTAGATACTAAAGTAAGATTAAAATTTTGAAAAGACAAGGAATGGGGCAGGAAGAAGCAAAGGACTAACTAAGGTCTTGCGACATCACAAAACTTCACCTGCCAGAATCCACAAGCCACGTATGTATGTAGATACCCCAACTGTCTTTCACTCTCGCAGTCCCTTTTGTACCATCCCAAGGAGCAGTTCGAAACCCTATTAAGATCAAAATCCTTGAAACAAGAGTATGTACTTTCTTGTAAAAAAGTCTCAAAAAAACTCAAAAAATCCCCCATAAAAGCTAAAAAAAAGCTAAAAAAAAGCTAAAAAAAAAAGATCAAGAAAAAGCTCAAGAAAAACTTAAAAATGTCCATTTTTCGCTCAAAAAACGTCCATTTTTCACTCAAAAAACGTCCACTTTTCGCTCAAAAAACGTCCATTATATTCCCCCTTGAAAAAAAAAGCTTGATAAAATTATAATTAGCCTCATATTCGAATAATGACAACTATGTACTACATATGTGCTTAAGGCTTAATTGTGGCTTAATTATGTGCTTTAGGCGAGAGTGGCGGCAGTCAGCTGAGCGTTGTGGTGGGCGACGTGATCGAGCTGAGTCTGGAGTGCAGCGGCGAGCAGCTGGCGACCTCGGGCTGGGGCGTGGGCGAGTGCGAGCGCACCAAGCTGACCGGCCACTTCCCGGCGGAGCACGCGTACGTCCTGCCCGCCACCACCAGACCGCCCGACCACGTGCTCAAGCTCTTCCACAACTCCGCTCTCTCCAACAACAACAACAACAACGACAACGACAACAACGACGACAACAACGGCAACAACATGCCGCACACCCTCAGGAATTATGCGCAGGATCACTTCAGAAACAACGGATTGGGCAATGGGGGAATCGAGTTGTGGCGTCACAGTCGAGATGGAATTAAGCAGCCTTTGTTGAAGAAATTGTTGAATAAAGAGGAAATTAGAGAGGAGGCCGTGCTCATTTTTAATGCCATTCTTAAGTATATGGGAGATTTGCCTTCTAGAAGGACCAGGGCCGGTAATGAGCTTACCGACAGGATTTTCGAGGGGCCGCTTAAACACGTACTTGCTGACAACATTAAAAAAATTTTTAGCTAAATTTTCTAGTTTATTTTGAGAATTTTGATCAAAAATTCGATGTTTTTCAGGAGACTCTAAGGGACGAGGTCTACTGTCAGATCATGCGACAGTTAACGGACAATCGACACCGCTTGAGTGAGGAGCGAGGCTGGGAACTCATGTGGCTTGCAACCGGTCTTTTCGCCTGCTCCCAAGTACATTATCATAAAAAAACTTGATTATTTTTTTATGAAAATTCGAAAAATAAGTCATATTTTTTGGATCATTTTTTGATAATTTTGGGTTTTGTGAACAGGCTTTGATAAAGGAATTGACTCAATTTCAACGCAGTCGTCGTCATCCCATCGCGCTGGACTGCATCGGTCGGCTTCAGAGGACGTTGCGTCACGGCCAACGCAAATATCCGCCGCATCAGGTGGAGGTCGAGGCGATTCAGCACAAGACGACGCAAATTTTCCACAAAGTTTACTTCCCAGACGACACGGACGAAGCGTTCGAGGTCGATTCGGCCACCAGAGCCAAGGATTTCTGCACCAACATTGCACACAGACTGGAGCTAAAGAGCGCAGAGGGATTCAGTCTCTTCGTCAAGATCGCTGACAAAGTCGGTTTTTTTTAAAATCATTTTTCATTAAATTTTCTAATTGTTTTTTTTTTAAAACAAAATTTTTAATATTTTATTAATTTCGATTGATCAGTTCATTTTTGGTTCATTAAAATAGGTGATATCGGTGCCGGAGGGCGACTTCTTCTTCGACTTCGTGCGTCACCTCACCGACTGGATCAAGAAGGCCAGAACCGGCCGCGACGGTAACTTAACTTAACTCTTTCCAAAAACAAAAAAAGAAAAAAAATCAAAAATTAATCAAATTTTTGAAATTTTTCATTAATTTCTTTTCAATATTTTCGCTTTTTTATAGGCGTATCCCCTCAATTCACGTACCAAGTGTTCTTCATGAAGAAGCTCTGGACCCACACCGTGCCCGGTGTGGATGTCCAGGCGGATCTGATCTTCCACTTCCATCAGGAATTGCCGAAGCTACTAAGAGGCTATCATCAGTGCAATAAGGATGAGGCAGCCCTACTGGCCGCTCTCATTTACAGGGCCAGATTCGGCGAATCCAGGTCGGAATTGGCGGCGTTGCAGCACATGTTGAGAGATCTCTTGCCTGCCGACTTGATCAGAAGTCAGAGTGGCAATGATTGGAAAAGAGACATTGCTCGTTGTTTCAACAACGATGCGGACATGAGTGCTGAGGAGGCCAAAATTGCGTTTTTGAAGCACATTTACAGATGGCCCACCTTCGGATCGGCCTTTTTCGAAGTCAAACAGAGCACTGACAACAACGTGCCCGAACATCTTCTAGTGGCTATCAACAAACACGGAGTCTCCTTGATTCATCCCCAAACAAAGGAGTTGATTGTCACCCATCCGTTCACCAGAATCTCCAATTGGAGCTCAGGCAACACCTACTTCCACATGACCATCGGAAATTTGGTCAGAGGATCCAAATTGCTGTGCGAAACGTCCTTGGGATACAAAATGGACGATTTGCTCACGTCCTACATTTCACTAATGCTCACTAACATGAGCAGTGGCAGGAAGGGAAACAAGGGAAACAAGTAATCAATCAATCAATCAATCAATCAATCAAGGTCAAGCAAGGTCAAGCAAGATGAGATTGATACGAGTGAAGCTGATTCCAGCCAGCAGATGCCGAACCTTATTAATTACAATATTCCTTATTACCAATTTACTTCTTAATTTTCCTAATTATGTGCGACATTGTCTGAATAGACAATTAAGTGTTTCTTAGTGCAGTCACATTGTTGATTTTTTGACCTACCTACATAATGTGGAACAAAACTGACACATTTTCCCTAAAATTCTCCCATTTTTCCCTTTAAAAAAGGTAACTCAATCACTAAATAACAATGTTTCTGACTCACTCTCTTAAAAAAGGAACTTTTGAACTTTGTTCAGCAACCTTTAACAACTTCATTGGATTTCCAGGGAGAAGCAATAAATGGCGACGAATGTGAGACTTGAGCATCTATGTAGCTCTTTCTCTGATTCCATTATCACGTACACACATCTGTACGCGTATTCACTCAAATCGAACTTTTGTAGCTAACTAACTACACATTTTTTTATTGTATGTAGTAGAAGGTAGTACAGTGATTCGAAATGTTGAGTAATGAAGTAGTAGTAGTATAGTGTACTGCATGACAGTGCATGTAGTGATTGCTTGTTGTTAATAACGTCATTGCCTCTAGGCCCTTTAAACAATTCTGATAAGGCCTTATCAGTAGGAAAAAATACATCAGAACCTTTGATTAGAGCAGAAAACTTGGTTTTTACATCAAAATTTGAAGCAAAAGTTATCAAAAAAGCATTTTTGCAGTAATAAAAAAGTCATCAAAAAACGAACTTTTTGCACAAAAAAAGCAAGTAATGAACGACTTTTTCAAGGATGAAGAAGATTTCACTAGTAAGAGTCACAGACGTCAGATGAGCGACTTCGAGCCCACCACGCCCCGCATCGGCCACAGATGGTTCACGCTCGCCGTCTCCGAGGACGAGAACGAGCAGGACGACAATGACGATAATAAGGACAATAAAGAAGAAGATAAAGAAGATGATAAGGCAAATGAAAATAAGTCGAAATTTAGTCTGAGATTACGTAATAACAAGAAGAGACTGAAGGACTTGAGCGAGGACGCGACCTTGGACGAGAACGCGTTCAGCATCGAGACTGCCACCAGGTTCGACGCGGGCCACGTCAGAACCGCGTCCGGCTTCGAGCCCGAGCCGCCTAATTACCCAATTAATTATGTGATTAACAAGGCAATTAACGACGAGAATCAAGTTATTAGGGCCAAGTCCATTGCAGAGAGCGACGAGGAGGACAGTGATGATAGGCTGGGGAAAAAAGGGAAGAAGAAGAAGAAGAAGTGCTTCTGCACAATTATGTAATCAGATTCAATCATCTATTGTAAGAATTGTTGATTAACATTAACTAAATAGTTGACTGATTGATTGATTGATTGATTGATTGATTGAAAGTCATGAGACTTGATTAGCAGTGAATGGCTTTGCAGTGCCTGCATACGTAAAATGTGTGCATTTTGTTGTGATAATTCCAAAAAAAGTTAAAAAAGTGGTTTTTATAATAAATATGATTCTAATAATTACACACAAATACTTTACACATTATGTCGAATACACATTATGTCGCATTTGTTGTCAAATGATTAAGGGAGTTGTCCATGGCAACCTTCTGCAATTGCTGCTTTTACATTATACTGACTCTATATTGTAGAGACTAAAAGGACAAGGAAGGCGAAAGAGTGAAGAGACTTCAGCTGCCAAATGTATTTACATCGTTTGATCCAGGTTTGATTAAGATGCAACTATGGCACTCATTGTAAGTCAGAATTTTGACCTCTCCTACTGTCATTTCCCATTTTTGCTCTGAAGTTTGTCTCCTTACGATTGTAGTCATTCACCGTTACCTGCTCTCACCGCTGCATTGACTTCGTGGTTTAGCATTAGTCCTCTAGAGTGACGTTTTTGAAAAGATGGGACATGCTCTCCTTGTTGTGAATGCGTCTGATCGCCTCGGCCATGAGGATGGAGATGTCGACGGTCTTGATCTTTTGGCATTGCAGCTTCTGCCAGTCCTGCGGAATGGTGTTGGTCACCACGACCTCGTCAATGCAAGACTCCTCGATCAGCCTGGGCGCGTCCATGGAGAAGAGGCCGTGGGTGGCCATAACATAAATCTTGTAGGCGCCTCTCTCTTTCAGCAAGAAGGCGGCGTCCACAAAGGCCTGCATGTCGTCGACCATATCGTCCACCATGATGGCAATCTTACCCCCCACGTCTCCCACCACGTTAATGGCCGGCTTCTCCTTGGCCGTAAGCGGTGGCAGACTGATGCCGACGCTGGTCACGCGTCTCGACGTGGTCGACCACGAGTCTGACGTCGGAGGCGACGCACGCCCGTCGTCGTCGTGGTCGTCCGGCTTCACCTCACCGTGGATAACGGCGATGGCCAAACGCAATCGCTCAGCGTACGAAGTAGCACGACGCACGGCCAAGGGGTTGCGCGCCACAATCACCGCGTTACGGTAGTCAGGAATCTGAACAGGAAAAATCGACTTGACAAGACTTTTCATCAATAACTAGTACGTCTTTGTTAATTATTGCTCACATTACAAAAAGTGACTCAACAATCCAAAATCATCTAGTCGATTTAGAGAAGTAAAATATATATTGTGCGTGTTTTAGTGAGCGTCCTAAAAGCTCAATTATGTCTTGTTATTAAGAAAAGTATTGGTATCAGGGCGCGACATTCATTTACGCAAAGTGGAAAACTCCTTAGAACGCTTCTACGTATTAACCCTTTGTTAATAGGCGAACTCCCAAATTTTACATACGCTTGTTTTGATGTAGTTCATTAGAAAGGGTGACGCCCTCATATTTTCAACGGGTACGTCGAAGAAGCCGTGTATTTCCTTCTATCTTAAAAAAAGAAAGTTTTAGTCTGCTACACAAAAGAACTAAAGTTATTTCCGCCGTTTCGAATATAGGGTAGCAAGTTTTTGGAAGTAAAGAATTGAATCTAAGTATCGTGCCTGATGAAGATCAGCAGTGATGAGTTGAGCGATACCGGCTGACCGAGTCAGCAATTGCGCGAGCAACTTGCACACTATGGAACCTCTTACTGTCATTTTACCTGCAAAGAAATAATATACGTATTACTTACATTTGTCTGGATGTACTCGATGAGGAAGGGAGATGATCTGAGGTTGTCGATGTTGCAGTCGAAGAAGCCAAGGCTCTCCTTGGAGTGCAAGTCTGTCGTGATGATATGGTCGATTCCTGCCTTGACGAGCATCTGCGCCACCAATTTCAGTGAAATGTTGCCTCGACGGTGCATCTTGGCTGCTCACACCACACAAAACATTAGCGTATGTACAGCAGCATAATTATTCTTTCATAAAACGGCGGTGATCAACGCTTAATTTTAGTGGAAAACCGCGAGCATGATCTTTTAATCAATTCATACTAGTTAATAGTGAGAAAATATTAGCAAAACATTACAATTAACAGTTTATGCGTTTTTGTAGCACAAATCCAAGTCCAATTTCGTGGCGTAAAATAAAAAAAAGACTTAAGTTTAAGTTTAATAACTTTTTTCAGTTCACTTGAGGTCTGGCAAAGATGCTAAAGTATAGCTCCTTACACTGCTTGCTGTAGGGCAAGTAGGGCATGACGGCCGTGATGCGGTTGGCCGAGGAAGTCTTACAAGCGTACGCTGCGATGAGCAACTCCATCACCGCGTTGTTTACGTCCCTTTAAAACATGGAAATTTAACTTCTACTTGGAAAAGTACGAATCAACTGTTATCATGGACAATGCTCTACTTGGCTCCGGTCTGAATGATGTAGACGTCCTTGCCCCGCACCGACTCCCTGATCTCCACCATCGTCTCTCGGTTCGTGTTGTGGTAGAGGCTGCACTCGCCCAGCCCGACGTCCAAGTGCCTAAAGTTTCACAAAAAAATCGGTAAAAACGAAGATATCTCTCACATTGAATGGTAAGTAATGTCGACACAGCACTTGGCGATGGCGGCGGCCAGGTCGGGGTGCGAGGTGCCGGGCAGCAACACGAGGCCCCTGTGGTCCATGCTCGAGCACACGGAGACGGAGAACTCGTTTGCGAGGAGAACGACGAACAGCTGATCGACCACTCGGGCGGGGGCGTCAGCTGTCGTGCGTCAGCTGTCGCGCGTCAGCTGTCGTGCGTCAGCTGTCGCATGAAGGCTTTTAAAAGGCTT
>JAOXNJ010041101.1:0-19520 GCA_028566655.1 Metis holothuriae
CAGTTAGAACTCGTTCCCGCATGCCTGCCGCGTCGGAACATTTCGCCGTCGGAACTTTTTGTCAAATTGACACCGTCGCGCGGTGTCAATTTGTCGCGGTGTCAATTTGCCGGTGTCAATTTGTACGCCCTCGTTGTGTTGACGTAGCGCAACGCATTCCAGTGGTTCCACATCTTGCTCTCCGCCATGAAGCTCTTGCTGCTCCTCTCCTTGCTGGCCGTGGCCCCGTTGTCGCTGTGCACGTCGAACTCGCGCGTGTTGGTGTTGCTGGACAACCTGAGCACGAAAGAGTCGCACTCGTCGTTCTTCAGGTCGCTGTCGGAGCAGGGCTTCGTTCTCACTTACAGACTGGCCGACGAGTCGGGCCTGCTGCTGAAGCAGTATGGCGAGTTCGTGTTCGACCACCTGATCGTGTTCAGCCCCAGCGTGGAGGAGTTCGGAGGCCTGGTGTCCGTCGACGCCATCACCGAGTTCGTGGACAGCGGCGCCGGCAACGTATTGGTGGCCGTCAGCGACAAGAGCTCGGAGACGATGCGCGAATTGGCCACAGAGTTCGGCTTCGAGACCGACGACGACAGCCACTTGGTCATCGACCACGTCAACTATGACGAGGCCTTGGACAACGTGTACAACGGCAAGCACACCGTCATCAAGGCCGACCCCAAGAAGGACCTCATTAAGGCCGAGACCATCGTCGGCGACGTGTCCAAGTTGAACCCAATTGTTTATAGAGGCACCGGTCTGATTGTGGATGCTGGCAACGAGCTGGTGTTGCCCATCATGAAGGCCTCCTCCACCTCGTACAGCTACCACCCCGACGAGGTTGTCACCTCCTTCCCGCATGCCGTCGGTAAGAACACGGTGCTCGTGGCTGGAATGCAGGCCAGAAACAATGCTCGAGTGGTGTTCTCGGGCAGTCTGGACCTCTTCAGCGATGCCTTCATCAACTACGTGAGCAAGGATGGGAAGAGCGGCAACGGCGATCTCGTCCTCAACCTGGCCAACTGGTGCTTCAAGAGGAGCGGCGTGCTGCGCCACTCCAACGTGCGACATTCGCGTGTGGGCGAGACTACTCCGCCCGAGACCTACACCATCACGGACGAGGTGCGCTACTCCATCAACATCGAGCACTTGGTCAACGGTAAGTGGGTGCCCTTCAGGGCCGACGATGTGCAGCTCGAGTTCGTGCGCATTGACCCCTTCATCAGACAGACGCTCAAGTTCAACGAGGCCACAAAGGGCATGGAGGCCACCTTCAAGATTCCTGATGTCTACGGCGTCTACCAGTTCAAGATCAACTATGACCGTGTCGGACTCACCAGACTGAACTCCGTGACTCAGGTCTCGGTCAGGCCTTGGAGACACGACCAGTATGAGCGGTTCATTCCCGCTGCATTCCCCTACTACGCCTCCGCGTTCAGCATGATGGTCGGCGTCAGTCTCCTGGCCATCGTCGTCCTCCATGGCCGCGACGATGTCAGCAAGGGCAAGAAGGACCAATAGGAACTACAACCACGACTCGAAGCCTTGCCTACCTAGGTTTCAAAGAAGAGTGTGCTATAGTGTTGGCCTGGTTAATTAAGGCTTCATGGTTTAATTAAGCAAGATGGGAAGAGTTTGACCAGAGGTTTTGTTCGAGAGCAGTTCTTCAGTCGCTTAGGTTTTAGGTCTCAAAAGCCGGAGACAAGTGCTTCTTTTCACAAAGTGACTTTTTGAGCTGATGATTGATTAATTAATCACTCATTTCTCCATTTCCTTGTGGTCAGTCACAGTACGCGTGTAATTGTTGGTTTATGCAAATAGTGCATCTCGTTTGACAATCTTTGTCTTTGGTGAGCACATCTTCGTTGTTTCAAGCAGTGGTTTGCACCTCTATTTACTGACCGCACGCATTTCTCCTTTTCCAGACAATGAGCGAAACCAAATCCACGTCTATGGAGCAAATGACGATACAGCCGTGCGCCAAGACACCAGTTTCCCTGCTGCAGGAGCTGTTCGTGCGTAAGGGCATGACGCCCAAGTACGACCTGGTGCAGATCGAGGGCGCCGTGCACGAGCCCATCTTCAAGTACCGCGTGGTGGTTGGCGACCTCAGCGCCACCGGCTGTGGACAAAGCAAGAAGAAGGCCAAGCATGCCGCCGCCAAAGAGATCCTAGACAAGATTCGACAGGCCACAATGGCCATTGCCAGCGACGACAAGGATAACAGCAAGAAGAGCGATGACAAAGATGACAGTATGGCCCTTTGTCAGCGCACAGCCGCCGCTGCGGCGGCGGCTGCACTAGTGGTCAGTCCCTATGATGACGGCATCGAGGGCAATCCAGTGGGTGAGCTACAGGAACTGTGCATGACTCGTCGTGTGCCTCCCCCTACCTACGAAGTCGGATGTGAAGACGGCGCTGCGCATGAGCGACGCTTTGTCATGGTTTGCTCGGCAGCAGGACAGAAAGAGAGCGGCGTGGCCAAGTCGAAGAAGCAGGCCAAGCGGTTGGCTGCTCACAAAATGTTGGCCAGACTCAAGGCTCAGCCAGTGGAACCGGATGAGAAGGCCTTGCAGGCAGCCATTGATGAGGACGACCTCGTGCTGGGCATTGCAAAAATGGGCAGAAAGATGGGCGAGAGTCGTACTTTGGTGCAAAAAATCTACCCCATGTTACTCAAGGACTCGGCTAAGGGAGAAGTATTGGATAGAGTACTTAGCTCAGCGTTTGATGCTGAAAACCAGGCTGACCCCGCTAATATTCTCGATCGATTGGGAGATGAGCAGCGCATTGACGTCACATTCGTAGATGTAGAAGAGAAATCCAAGAGGGGCAAGTTCCATTGTCTCGTCCAGTTGTCAACGCAATCAACTGCAGTCTGCTTTGGAGTCGGAGAGAGTGCTGAGCAGGCTAAAATGAATGCTGCTGTTAATGCTCTATTGTATATCAGAGTCATGGCGGACAAGAAGTAAACCAAAGGAACGAAAGTGTTTTGTTTATGAGCAAATGTCAAAAACTTGGAAATTTAATGTAGGGTGTTGTGTTGTTTGAGAAGTCGATATTTCCTTGCTGAACATAAAAACCAACCTAACAATTTGTTTTGAACTGTCGTAACGTGTGCTTTAATCCAATGTGGGCATGCCTTTGAGGTCTGGTCCGTATTGTTTGGTTCATCTCAGGATTTTCGTTTCGTTTTACCAGATGGTGAAAAGCGGTCGTCGCCGTCGCCAGCGTGCGGAGAAGAGCAAAGTTACTCTAAAGCAAGAAACTGCCAAAAGTCGCAAACACAAGAAGAAACTTCAAGTCAAAAAAGGAGGCTTTACAGAAGTAAAACCGGTTGTACAGGTGGCCAGTCTTAATATTGGCAAAAGCAATCAAGAGAGTAATGCAGACAAGAATGAGGAAGTTAGCTTCAGAAAACGACCATTGCAGGTAAACAATACATACTCCAGCTTCAAGTGTCGCATAAAAGCTTTCAATTTGAAAAATTACGAAGGTCTGGCTAAAAATGCAAATTTGTTTTCCCAGGATTGGTTACGTAAACTCTCAAACTCGATGAGCTCGGTGCGTCTGGAGGCCCTGAAGGCTCTGCGTCAACTGATCAAAGAGGACGAGAGTGCTGTCATCACGCGGTTCTCGGATCTGCTCAACAAGAGCATTGTCCTCGTCACTGACTTCGAACAAAAAATCAGAGCAGAAGCTGTCAGACTTGTACTTGATCTCTTAGCTAAGGTACGCATTTCTTTTTAATTGAATTAATATCATGTTAACGTTCCTAACCCTGGATTTTTTAAATTTTTCTCCAGGCTGATGAGCCTTTATTGCTGGCCTTTCATCGCCAATTGGGCGCCTACTTGCGTTGCAGCCTCTCTCATATTGACGCTAGCGTTCAATCATCGGGCCTAGATTTGCTGGAGGGCCTAATAGAAGTGGCACCCCTGATTCTCGGTCTCCACGCCGAAACTCTGTTACAGCTGGACAACCTGAGCAATCAGGGGCCCAGTGAAGTGAGCAAGGAGATGGACGTGAACAAGGAGAGAAAGAGAAATGTCTTTTTCCGTGTCAACCAAAAAATCGATGCAATAGAGAGAGAGGAGAAGAGGAAAAAGGAATTGCGATTGAATGAGTGTTCAGTAGTCGAAGTAAAACAGTTGACTGCTAGCTCTGATCTCATGCAACAATTGTATCCCAGACTGAGACTAGATTTCCCTTGGGTGAGCAGAGAAGAGGTGAACAACAGAGTACAGAAACTTATGATGGAGGATCGTTCCTGATGTAATAAACTCAAATGAGTCCATCTATCTGCTCTTTCCATATCTAAAAGTAAAATCGACATTAGGAACAGTTCGTCATTGCGCAATTCACAACATTGCTTCATGGAGTTATCTTTTAACATTCTTTTGGCCGACTCGTCTTGATTTCATATCATGTGATTTGTTATCATACTTGTATTCTTGTATTCTTCTTGTAATTACTCCCAGTCATTAGCTTGTTTCCGAGATCTGCGGTGTGTGGCTTAAGTGCAGATAAGACAATTGCGACTCGGCACAGACTCAGTTGTAGTATACTTCCTTTTGTCCTCCTTTTAAAGTTGTACTTTAAGGCGTTAAGAAAGGAAAACGACTTGGCAACATTGAAAGCAAGCAGTCAGTGTCTCAGTGCGACTCGAGAAAGCACATCTTTCCTTTACTACCCAAGCCAAGATGGAGAAGAAGAAGCAACAACTGCCCTGGACCCAATTCCTAGCAGCCTTCTCAAGTAAGTTTAACCAAGGAGATACTCAGGAGGGAGCACGAACCGAAAAAATCGATTTGGGAGATACTAACTGAGTCATGACAATCCAATTATTTACTACAATGTATGTACTATGTAGTAAACTTTCAATGCTCCTGCTCCTGTTCTCAATGGTCCTACTGCAAAATGCCAGTAATAAAAATCATTACTATTGACAAGTACCACAACTTTGGATAAATAAAATTTCTTCTCAGGCGGCTCCTTATGGACGTGGCATTTTTGTGCTAAAATTGTTAGGAGCAGTCTGAGAATTGAATTATTAGTCCAAAGTTGTAGTAACAATATACTTGTTAGTAACAATAATTTTTATTAGTAGTGTTTTGTAATAGGACTGCTAGGAGCAGGAGCAAAAACATCTAAAACTTATTACATACACTGTAGTGAAATTTTGAATCTAGTGACTCAGTTATTACTGGTACAAAATTCGTGCTCCCTCCTGAGTATTCTAGATTTCCATGGTTTAACTAATTGAGGCCTCATTAATTTGCTGTCGATAATCATTTAATGACCAAATTGAACAGCTACGATGGGCGCCTTAGGTCTTGGTTGCGGTGTGGGCTGGTCCTCCCCCGCCCTGCCCCAGTTGGTGAACTGCAACCTGACGAACGAATCCGCGATCCTCTCCATGGACGGCTCCTGCACCTTGAACACATCCTTCACGTCCACCGAGGGCAGCTGGATCGCCTCCATCTACACCCTGGGCGCCCTGGTGTCCGGCCCGGTGACCGGGCTGCTTTTGAACTGGAGGGGTTGCCGAGGAGCCATGCTGATCATGGCTCTGCCCTTCACCGCCGGCTGGTCATTATTGGCGTTAATTACGCCATTAGGACTTAATGAGGCAAATTACTTCTATTTGGCGCGATTCCTCACGGGATTGGGCGGCGGCGCCTTCGTTTTGGCTGCTGCCATCTACATCAATGAGATCGCAGAAACGAGATTCAAGGGCGGTTTGAGTGCTGGAGTCCAAATGATGATTACTGTGGGCAACATCTTTGTTAATGCCTTGGGCAGCTTTATTGCTTGGCCCTTCATTACCGCCTTATGTGTAATTTTCCCTCTTCTAATGGCATTGTTGATGCTCTTCATGCCCGAATCGCCCTTCCACCTGCTGATGAATCATAGATATGAGCACGCAGCAAAAGCTTTGAAGTGGCTCAGAAAAAATCAGGACGAACAAAGAGTGATGGAGGAGTTGGAGGAGATCAGGGAGAGTGTGGAGCGAACTCGAAGTTTGGGTCAAAATGTCTCTACGAAAGACTTGTTGAGCAAATCGGAATATTCCGAGCCCTTCTTTGTTGTGCTGGGTTTGATGGCACTGCAGCAATTCTGCGGCATCAATGTCATCGTTTTCTATCTATCGCAAATTTTCGTCAAGGCAGGTCTAGACGTCAGCAACGCACTTTTGGCAGGGGCAGCTGTATCTCTCACTCAGGTTCAAAACAATCACTGAAAAACAAATTGCATAATAGCTTAATTAATGACCTTTGATGACATAATTAGGTGGTGGGCACAGGAGCGTCGATGTTCGTGGTGGACCGTTTTGGCCGTCGACCAATGCTCATGCTCTCAAGTCTGCTAATGAGCGTCTCCATAACTGCCTTGGGTGCTTACTTCTTGCTCAGCGACCACATAATTTGCGGAAATTCGCCAAAATCCATGCAAATTTTGAGCAAAGCAGCACTCGATCTGCACTGCAACCCTCAGTCGGGCTGGGTTAGTCGCCAATTTGTCGAATCTTTGGCCCTAATGCCTTTGATCGCGTTGATCAGCTACAAGTTCGGCTTCTCCATCGGCTTCGGCCCAATGCCCTGGGTGCTCAACGCAGAACTGTGCAGCCCAGAGGCCAAACAGAGGGCCAGTGCCATAGGTAATTAACTAATCAATTAAGCCATTAAGTCCATTAGAAATTTCGATTTATTTTTTATTGCGATAGCGACAGCGTTTAACTGGTTTTGCGCGTTCCTGGTGACTCGGTTCTCGCCGCTCTTCGAGTCCCTGGTGGGCACGGCCACGATGTACTTCTGCTTCGGCGGCGTGTGCGTGCTCTCGCTCTCCTTCGTCGTCCTCCTTGTGCCCGAGACCAAGGGCAAGTCGGCCGACGACATCAGGGAGCACTTCAAGCACAAGCACAAACAACTTAAAGAGTCCTCATATGGATCCATTTAAATTTTATTTAGATTTAAAATAGGTTTTAGTTCAATTTTTATTCTTTCTGTGCTTTGTTGGTTATTCTTAGTAGGTAGTGCTTTAAGAGATGAGAGGCGCATGTGTGGCAACAAAGAGGGATTTTAGTATGAATTAAATTGCTTTAAGCTAAGAAGCTTCTCAATATGTAGGTAAATAAGCACATTACTGGCTTTTTTTGTTGAGGCAAAATGAGTGCGACATGTGGCAAAGGCGAGCAAACCTAATGTTCCCAAGGGATTACGTACCTTATTCACGGAAAGTCACTGCAGCCACAAGAAATTTTCATTATGTCACAGATTTGTTTCTCCATTGGGCCCTGCAATATCTCGAGGGAGTGGCCAGTGCTCATTACTTGCCATTATGAGTTGCTTCACATTGCCCTATTATTGGGTCAGAAAACAACACATTATAAGAAGTCTGACTCCCTTCAGTTCTTGTTCAGCATGGCAGGCAAGAGGTGCTCCTTCCTCCTCCTTCTCCTGTGTATAGCCAATCTGATCCAAGTTGGCCATCAAGTAAACAATTCACTTATTTGATCACATTTTCAAATAGTTTTTCGTTAAAATAAGAAGCATAAATTGCTTTCTTTTTTAATTTGTCAAGACGCCGTTGATGCACGTGTCCTCGGTGAACTTCAGCCCCGAGGGCGACCACAGGGGCACGGTGTACGTGGACGCCCTGCTCATGCACAGGCTCAAGCAGTGGGTCACTCAACTTGACCCTCAGGTAAATATTTACACCTTAATAAAAAAAAATTAATAAATTTTTTTGCTATAAAATATGTTGATTATTTTTTTGGATTCAATAGAGATTTGATGAACTGGCATCTAGAATGGCCACTTATGCCTGGCCCTCGGTCTCAGGTGCCCTCGTGCCAGACGGATCTGATCAGGCGTCCTGGACACGCCATGTTGACCGTCTTCGCCGTGATCAACGGCGATATTATGATTTCTTAACACTTCTTTAAAAAGTCACAAATTCGAACAATATCTTTTTACTTCATGACAAAAAGAAGGTTGCTTTTATGAGGATCGGTGTTCGGGGAGGAACACGCTTATGGTTTTGCTTTTACTTGTAATAGGATAAACATTTGTGGTACACCCCGCATGCATTGTGACAAAACTGCAACTAAATTTTCGGTGTTGGAAGAGTAATGCACCATTTTTCCAGATTTCTTGAACTCACATTGACAAATCGCAAAATGTTGGTGTTGCCATTGCTTTGATACTAAATTTAAACGTAAAGTCAACAAATCTCAATTAAAAGACATAGTGGACATTACACGAAGCTAAAAACTAACTAAATCTAAAATAATCTAAAAAAAAAATTATGTCTAAAAGCAGTAAGGAATTTAATCCTGCCTTTGTTGGATATTTCGACAGTACTTTCTACCCTAAATTTTAAACTAAAAAAACAGCTCTGTATAGCGTCTTCCCTTCCTTTCGGGCAACTGGGCACGATTTCAGCTTTTCATCAGCATTGTGTCTTGGTTGCAACTTTGTTACTTCATTCCTTCATTGCCGTCAATTTTCTCGGCTATTTATTTGAAGTTTTTATACAATGGTCGGTCATAGTTAACCCAGATCTCGAAATAATCGGAACAACGGCATTGAAAGTGCCAACAATTGACGCTAAATTTCCCTGAAAATAGCAAAGACAGTAAAGCGGATAGCTTGGCAAACTGCGTTGGAGTTGCACAAGATCGATCAATCGAGAGAAAAAATCAAAGAAACAAGTGCATTCTTACAAAGGTTTGAACAAAGCACCAAGTATGTAGGTACGTAGGGTGAACATGGCCGTATCCTTGGTTGGACTTCCAATTTTGAGAGATGTGGATCAATTGAATGGATTCAATTGCATGGAGGCGACCTTGAGGACCTAAGAATTAAAGCTCATTGACATAAGGCTGATTGATCACATTTATGACCACGCAAACCAGCCCTTTCTCTCGGTCTGTCCGTCGTCGAGTTGGGGCGATGCGTCGGGACTGGAGGCACTTCTGCTCAGCGACTTCTGTCTGGCCAGCAAGACGTCCTGACTGCGCATGCGCTCGTTGGTCTCGCGCTGCATGCGCTCCTCGTAGGCCCTGACGTCGGCCTCGTCCATGTCGATCCACTCGTCGATCCAGGCCACGGCCTGCCGGTGGGCCAGCAGCAAGATCTCCCGCAACATGGCGTGGATGAAGTCCTCGGCCCGCGACTGCAGGCCCCACACCTCGAAGCTCACCTCCACGTGCTTGTAGGAGCACATGACGGGCTGGCAGTGCTCCAGCCAGTCCTGCGCGAAGGGGCCGCGACCCGTCTTGGCGCTGCGGAAGTGGCGCAGGTCCTCGGACTCCCTGTAGTGCCGCGCCGACACCGAGTCGTTCACGATGTCGATCCAGTCCACCTCGCAGGCCGCGCGCTCGGACTCGCTCAGATCGAAGCACTAAGAACATATGCCGGAAAGAAAATGATCTTAGAAACCTATCAATAAACAGAAGAAATAGTGCTAAAATCAATAAAGGAGTGGCAGTATACGTTCTCGTTGGTGCCGGCGTTCTCCTCGAAGCGCGTGTGCACCTTCACGCTCAATCTGGGCACCAGGGAACACTACAAAATATCGAAATAATGACAATATAGCAAATCAAGTACTGAAGAGGAGGGTGTGTACCGAGTACTCGGTGTAGGTGTAGGGGAAGTAGTTGAAGGCGCGCTCGGTGACGAAGACAGAGCGCGGCACCAGCGCTCGCGCCCATGCCGGCAGCCGACTGCAATCAAAGCATCGATCAACATCTTCAACAAGAACAATAAGGAGTTGGAGTGGAAGTCGTGCCTGGCGGGGAAGATGCGCTTTTCGGTGAACTGCCCCTTGCCGTGCTTGGGGTCGTGGTGCTCGTTGTTGTGGACGACCTCGACGCCGTCGGCGCTGTCGCCCTTGGCCGACTGCTCGGCGCTCGTGCGCGCGATCATGAAGAGCTGGCCCACGCGGTACTCGCGAAGCCGCAAGGGCATGCAGATGCGGTACTCCTTCGTCAACATTGTCTAGGACAACGACAAGTGCAACGACAGGCGCGGCGACAACGACCACGTGCGGGAGAGCGGGGACGTGGAGATCGAGCGGCGTCTACGACCTGACCATCATCGACCTTAACCTTAACCTTAACACAACAGGCTGAGCTAGAAGATCGATGTTGCATATACCTACGTATTAAAGACTGTACTAAAAGATGACTTGTAATAACACGCTTTGTTGTTGTGAGTGTGTACTGAAACTGATGTATACATAACAGCTGATGATGAGGAAATTCAGCAATGAGGTTTTTATGAGGCATTAATGAGGCATTACTTTGTTAAATGGCAATGGATATTTCGTATAGGAGATGAGATTGCACCTCCTGTTAATTGCTTGTGGTCTATCAGGCAATAATGTAATACGCGTACTTTTATCAATTGCAAGAATCAAGTCGAGAATGAGGCGCATACCACAAAAATACATATTCATGACATTTAATGAGTTTCCAAGAATTGACTAAAGCAATCTTAAAGACAACTTGTCAACCAACGGTTTCAAGAAATAAGTGCTGACTGTGGCTTAATTAAGGCAAAAATTTTGGAATGAAATTCGACTGGAACAAATGTAATGCGTCGAATCGACAGCTGACATTTAGCTGCGCATGCGCAGCTGACGCCGTGCGATTACGTAACCACGCGCGAGCCAGTTTGACGTCGCGCTCCCCTCGGAGCGCCAGTCCTCTCCGATCGCCGCCGCCTCGCACACATGCCTTGGTAGAAGCAGTGACTCGTCATGTGGAACATCTTCTTGCTGTTGGCCGCGTGCTCCGTGTTCTCGGCCATGCTGGGCCGCTCCATCGGGCTGCGGCGGTTGTACGTGCGCTGTCTGTACGCCGTCTTCGAGTTCGCCGCCCACGTGGGCCGCGAGCATCGCGAGAAGCGCAAGGCCAGCAAGATCGACATCGCCGTCGGCGACCAGGACGACGACGAGGACGACGACGAAGAACACTTCGAGGTCGAGCCACACCTTCTTGTTCTTCTTTTTCTGGAAGCTTCCATTAATAAGCGGTTGTAAACGCTACATAATCCCCTTAGTACAAAACCTTTTTGCAGTTTTTCCTCGCATCTTTTAGCAACTGAGGATTTAGTGTCTCAAAGATGTCACTGCAAACTTCTTGATCTTTTTAGAAGTACCGCGTAAAAGTCCCTGATCACCGTTAATACGACGCCTTGTAAAACACTTGTGCAGAGTTGTGCTCGCCATTTTAACTCCTTTTTTTTGGATGAGTGCATGGTGCTTGTTCATTGCCTTTTATGCCATGGCCTCGTATTAAGGACACAGACCATTCGATGAGTGCCATTAGGAGAGACATCATTTGATATTCTTCAAATGACTTGAAAGTAAAGTAGGAGATCGAATTAATTTTAATTAGCATGTAATAGCGATGTTTTTAATTGACATGAATTATGGCATTAGTTCTGTTATGTTGTTATTTCGGCTAAACCAGAAAACGGCGCTATTGACAGTTCTAATCTTTACAGCGTGTTATTCTTTGCAACTGCGGAACCGGCTCGACATCTGAGCTCATTTCTTGCTGGAGCGTTCAAAGAGTACGCGACAATTACATGGGCAACTCATAATGTGGCAATAACAGCGACAAAAGACGCTCTCCTAGCATACAACATTACTCTGGGCTTCCAATCTGTAGAGGACATATGCCGTAAGCGATCCGGTTTAGTCGATCTCACATGTAAACTATGTGTAGTAAGTATCTCAATACGTACGTTCGCCGACCAGAAAAAGATTTCACTTATCAGATAGCAATTAATGGTTAGTTTCCTTTCTCCAAAATATTCATAACTCTTATAATGCAGGGTCCACTGTCGGCTGACTTAAAAGCCCTGCTTTCTGAATATGAGACCACATTTTTCTTCAAAGCCAGAAAATATCGTTCTTAAATTTCGTGCATGGAATTGTTTTCATTCCTGATTCTTATTTCAAAGCTCCAGAGAAAGCGCCTATGTATTGACATACAGTAGTTTGCTTTTTAACTACAGGCCAATGGGAGAAGCGAGGTTGACTCCAATGGAACCGCAGGCTTCACAGCAGACGAGCAGCGAAAGTTGGAGCGACTGGAGACGCGACACAATGTCATCAGCCGCGACCACATACTCACACCGGAAGGAAGTTCCGCCGCTCCGGTCCTTCTTTTAAACCATATTTAGCATTGCAAATCGAAAAGATAGCTAAAACTCATGACGTGTACTTTTCTCAATAAAGTTGGCGTCGAAGCAGTGGCAGACCAAGTTGCTGGAGGGCCGCGAAGTCTCAGTGGCCACGTTTCAGCGCGAGTTTGAGCTGTCCGACATCCTCGAATACATCAAGAGTGGCATGGAGTCAGTGATAGAAGATGAAGTCACCCAAAGATTCGTCGCCGAGGAGTTAACCAGTTGGAATTTCCTCACGAGGTCGAGTCAGCGCTTTGTCTTCGTCAATTGGAGACTCACCATCATTTGGATTATTGGCTTCATCGTCCGCTACGGAATCCTTCTTCCCGTCCGATTAATCATTTTCATATTTGCGGTGAGTCCTATTTTAGGATCTGCCAGCTACGATAGCCGAAGATCCCATAATGAAGTCTTAGAGAGCTGTATAGCTTAGGGAGTGATGAGACTCTAAAATTGAATGATTGGTAACTTAGCTGATGTACATGTCTACGGTTACCACTCTGGTGGGCCAGTTGCCCGAGCATCTGGGCTCGTTTCATCTGCGACGCGTGGCCTACGAGTTCGTGAGTGTCGCAGCCTTCCGCGTCCTCACGCGCTCCTTCTCCGCCGTCGTCAACTTCCACAACATTCACTACAGGCCCAAGTCGGATGGAATCTGCGTGGCCAATCACACGTCGCCCATTGACGTCGCCATTCTCCAGAACGACAGGGCCTATGCTTTGGTATCAATATTCATTAGTGCAAGGGTGCCATAGTAACCTGTGGCGTGAGGTCTCCCTTATCTTTAGGCCCCTGTCTCGTGATTAGCAAGTTTGGCACTGATAACATTTTATTGTCCTGTCGACTAATCCGTCATTAGTGTCCCTTACATTCCTAGCTGTCCTTTACCTAAACCAGTACTTAACAACTTTTCGCTGCATGTTTGATTATGTGATGATCTCCCTAACAACTTCTTTTACTAACGTCTTTCTGACTCTCGCTTTGCATGGCTTCTGATGACTGCTTAGCTCGCTTGGTTGGGGATCGTGATGAACGTGGTGGGCATGTTCAAGGACGGCTCTTTCAAGAAATGGCTTTATCTCCGTGCCTCTACAAACGCCTTTCACATGCTAAGCGGCTTTTTTGGCGCCTACATAACTTTTCACAATCTTCAGTACCGTCCAAAGTCGAAGGGCATCTGTGTGGCCAATCACACGTCTCCAATTGACCTGCTTATCCTCTCACTCGACAACGCATATACCATGGTACAGAAGAAAGAGGAGAACAGCTTTTATTATCACTTTTCTTCTTTTGATCAAAGTTTTTCTATAGACTGGACAACGTCACGACGGTGTTGGAGGTTTTGCCCAACGAGCACTCAGCAAGGCCTCGACGCATCTTTGGTTTGACCGCAACGAAGTCAAACACAGACTTTTGATGACCAAAAGGTGGCGTAGTACACCTAACCTAACCTTACTTGCTCCTAATAGGGAATCTTTATCTTTCCTGTGGAATTCTTTGAGTACCCTTGCTTTTTCACACCTTTATAGGGAAACGTAAATAGCTTTTAATGTGGGAGTTGGAAAATATTTGCGTCTAAAGATAAGGGAGACCGTCTTCTCTGTTTAATTGTTTTATACCTACTATAGAAATTGGGTGCACGTTTCAATTAATGTTTGGTTCATATTTGACTTTTTATGCTCCCTTGCACCTTTGTTTACAAAATTGTTTTTTTTGAGTTTCAACTTGTTTCCTGAAATTTGATTGCCATCATTTATGTTTGCGTGGGTGTGCAAATTTCAAGGTGGGTCAGTTGCACGGTGGCTTGTTCGGGCTGATTGAGCGATTGCTGAGTCGGGCTGCGTCGCACATTTGGTTCGAGCGCAGTGAAATCAAGGATCGAATGAAAGTTGGCCAAAAGTGAGTTGTAAAACATTTTGAACTTGTGAAAAACACTTCAATTCTAAACTGCTTTATAGGATTAGATTACTTTTCGTTTTAAGCTCTTTGTCAATGTCATTGGCTAACCATTTTGTGATTTACCTTGAGGTTACGTGAGCACGTGGAGGACCCTGAGAAGCTTCCCATTCTCATCTTTCCCGAGGGCACCTGCATCAACAACACTTCTGTGATGCAGTTCAAGAAGGGAAGTTTCGAGGTCAGTCCCATCATTTACCCTGTGGCTATGAAGTACGACCCGCTCTTCGGCGACGCGTTCTGGAACTCCTCTGAAGACGGCATGCTATTCTACGTGAGTTTATTCTGTTTTCCAATGATGATACGATAAATTTTCTGTAAATGACATTAGAATTAGATTTTTTCTTCATAGTTCTTCAAGATGATGACGTCCTGGGCCATTGTCTGCGACGTGTGGTACTTGCCTCCTATGCAAAGGCATGAGGGCGAGTCGGCTTTGCACTTTGCCAACCGTGTCAAGTCTGAAATTGCACGACAAGGAGGTCTGGTTGACCTCGTCTGGTACATTTTTTTAGGAAAAAGATTTTACTCTGACTAAAATTGATTTTTATGGTATTTTTTTACGTGTAGGGATGGCAATCTGAAGAGACAAGAGGTGAAGTCAGAGTGGAAGCAGCAACAGCAATCGGAGTTCTCCAGGAGACTAAAGTGGGATTGATGCATGGATCAATTCATAATTAGCTTTTGATTGCCACTTTCTCCTTGAAATTCAATTTGAGTAGGCATAATCCCGTTTGGCCCCTCTCCCTTCTTCTATACGTTTGTACCGTCTTTTTATACCATACGGCACAAATTTTCGATACGCTAACATTTGTGAGTGTTGGAAAGTCACGCTGAAAATTATTATTACTAATCTCAATGTCAGTGCAACTGGTTCTCATGATTGCAGTAGTTCGTTTCGCACGTGCTGCTCCTAATCGCTAAATTGGCACAGCAAAAGTACGATTACACGAAAATTGTCCGGGTTGAAGATGAATGTCAAAATTTGTAATTACAGCTTCTTTTTAAACACTTTTGTTGGGAGCTAAATCCATTGCTGTGGGTACTCTTCTGAAATGAAAGTATATGAAAATGAAACGAACGTGTCAAGCTCTTTGCTACATTAAAGTCGATAGAGTGATCGTAACAGCGAGAGGAAGTCCGAGACATTCGAAAGCATGAAAGAATTATTGCTACAGCTGATTAACGCGTCAGCTGACGCTCGCCTGCGTCAGCTGACGCATCAGCTGACGCCGCCGGTCGCTGTTGGACCGCGCCTTCTCCATCCTCGCCATGGCGCAGTCCGAGTCCATGTTGAACACCTTGGACGAGCTGTAGAAGTGCATCAAGCTCGACATGGGTCGCAAGGAGGTGCGCATTCTGCTCGTCGGCGACAGGCACTACTTTATTATGAATCGCCTATTATATTAATTGTTAGCAAGGACACAACTATAGCATGATATCACTGACTGATTGCACTTTTGAGAGTAGGGGCGTGGGCAAGACGTCTCTGATCCTCTCGTTGGTGTCCGAGTCCTTCGCGGAGCACGTGCCGCCGCGCTGCGAGGAGATCACGGTGCCCGCCGACCTCACGCCCGAGAACGTGCCCACCTGCATCGTCGACTACTCCGGCAACCGCATTTCCACCTACCAGTCACGTTTGAGTTAATACTGTCGATGATCAAGGTTATTGTGGTTGTAGCGAGCGAGCAGAGCGAGTCGATGTTGGAGATGGAGGTGCGTCGCGCGGACGCCATCGCGATGGTGTTCGCGGCCGACGACCCCGACTCGCTCGACTCCATCACCGACCACTGGCTGCCGCTGATCGAGCGCACCCTGGGGGCCCATCACACCACGCCGGTCATCGTGGTGGGCAACAAGGTGGACTTGGTGGACTACTCCACCATGGACGCCGTGCTGCCCATTCTCAACGAGTTCGAGGAGGTCGAGACTTGTGTCGAGTGCTCGGCCAAGACGCTCAAGAACATCTCGGAGATGTTCTACTTCGCGCAGAAGGCTGTCTTGCACCCCTCGGCGCCGCTTTGGAACTATCACGAGAGAGAGGTAGAGCGAGGTCTAACCTTCTTAAGTGTTTGGTGCATAAATCATGAAATATTGCCTTTGTGCAGTTGACAGCCAAGTGTGAGAAGTGTTTGGGTCGCGTGTTCGAGCTCTGCGACGAGGACGGCGACTCGTTGCTCTCCGACCACGAGCTGGCCGTATTTCAGCGACGCTGCTTCCGAATCGATCTCGAAACGGGCACTTTGGACAGTCTCAAAGAGGTTGTGCGAAGAAATTGTGAACACGGGGGCATTCGCGACGATTCGTTGACTCTCAGAGGCTTCCTTGTGCTCAACGCCCTCTTCATTCAACGAGGAAGACATGAGACCACTTGGACGATTCTCAGGCGATTCGGTTATGACGACGACCTCACTCTCTCACGAGATTACCTCTTCCCTCCGTACTTCACAATTAAATGAACTAATAAAATGGGTCTTGTCATTTAAATTGACTTTGCATTTATGACTGTGTTCTGACTTATGGTTTCAGATTGAATGTGCCGCACTCGTCTACGGTCGAGCTTTCCCATGAGGGGTTGGACTTCTTCAAGTTCCTCTTTCACAAGTACGACCGTGACAAAGACCAGTGCCTTAGTCCTCAGGTAAGTCTTTGCCATCATTAATTTTGTTCTGAAGCTAATCAAAATCACTTTTTGTGCATAGGAGCTGGTCAACCTCTTCTCCACTTGTCCCGTCATGCCCTTCGGTCCAGACATCTATCACTCAGTGCCTACCGATCCTGACACGCGCTACTTGGGCCTCAAAGGTTTCATTGCACTGTGGAGCCTAACCACTTTGCGCGAGCCACGTAAAAGTCTTGAGTACTTGGCTTACCTGGGTTACCCATTCTTCGTCGGGGAAGACTCGCAATTGTCGGCTGTGCACATCACCAAGTATGTTGTAGTTGCCATAACTAATTGATGAATTGCTCTTATAAACCGTTTTTTTGGCAGAGACCCGTTGCTGGATCTGGCGAAGCGTGGCAGGAGTAGTCGAAATGTGTTCCGTTGCGTCGTCCTCGGTTCTCCTCGGGCAGGGAAAACGAGCTTCTGCCAGACGCTATTAAATCGCACAAGATCGCATCTCCGTGAGCTTAATGTGCGCTCCGATGAGTTGCCAACGCACGTTATTAATAGTGTCATGCTCCATGGTGAAGAGAAGTGGCTCGTTTTAGAGGACGTCTCCTCTCTAAGAGTCATAGGAGGCGGATGCGACGCTTGTTTGTTACTCTACGACGTGAGCGACCCGAGGTCGTTTGAGACAGTCGCAAGAATTTATCTCGTGCGTTCTATACCCTTTCAATACATCTTTCTATGTTATTTGAAAAGTGGGTACAAATGAACTTTCATTCTTAATATGGCAATCTTTCAGAAACTGTTCGCCAACTCAGAAGTGCCGGTGTTGATTGTGGGTGCTAAAGCCGACCAGGTGGCTGTGAGACAGAACTACGTTCTTCAGCCCGCCGCCTTTTGTCTTAAACACAAGGTTGTCAAATAGCATTATTTCATTTTCTTAAATAATTAGACTACTTTGTTTTCTTAAATGTAGTTGAATTTCTTTTGTCAGCTACCACCGCCAGAACTGGTGTCTTCAGTCAAAGCTGTTCGCTCTGACATCTTCGTCAAAATAGTCTCTTTAGCAGCTCTTTCGTAAGTAACTCTTCAAATTTATGCATCTGTAATCCACTTCTCAAATTTGGTTGTGTTGTACAGGAAACAGGGTAAACTTGGCGTGACGGGGAGTGTTACTGATTTGATACGTGGCACACTGCTTGGCTTAACAACTGCGTTATTGGTTGTTGGTGGTATTGCTGTGTACAGAAACGCCAAGGAAGGCCGTGGTCTGCAATATTGGAAGGCAGTCTTGGGAACGTTTTTGGCTCCAAAGGGCATTGACTGATCAAATTATCACTCATTGATTTCAACACTAACTTTTGATCACTATACCTATGCCAGTCCTTAAGCCACAAACGTCTTGTAAATAACTCTTAGCGAAGTGAAAAATAAATCCTCAGGCCTAATAAACGATTAACTTTTTTTTCTGTTTATCAAGCTAAACAAACATACCAACAATTAATCGACTTTCATGGTCTTCACTCCTGACAGTTTAAGATTAAAGTTGTGTCTAAGTCGGTTTGTTAGATCAGCTGAAAAGTGTCTCTGTATGCCTGTGGTTTCTGACTGACTGTCCTTTCACTCTAGATCCAAATCTTGATAGCCGTCACCGCGTGTCGAGGAGGCACCATTTGCAGGAGTTGATGACGACTCAGCAACAGGTGTGTTCTGTTGCTGAGGAGATCTAAAAAGCAAAAAAACACAAAATATTTTTAGAGATCAAGAGCAGATGAAAACAGAGTGAAAAAAGGGGGCACTTACCCAAAGATATTGCTGAGAACACTTGTTATGGCATTGCCAAAAAACTCCGAGGTAGATGGAGCTCGATTGTTGTTTTCTCGGCTGTTGTTTGGACTAGTACTGGAACCGTTTGCGACAGCACTTGATCTTTGTCGAAGGTCACTCTGGGAAGAAGGTGTCGAATTCTGCTCTCGTCTCGCAGTTGAATTTTGCTCTTCACCTTCATTGCTAGCGGAGGCAGCTCCCTCTGCTGGGGTGTCCCCCTCGTTTTGCAGTCGCCTACACACTGGACAAGTGCCATGTAGCTCCAGCCAGGGCACAATGCAATTGTTGTGGAAGACGTGACCGCAATAAAGCTCTCGCACCTCCTCATGGATCACGAAGTCGTCCCAACAAACCGAGCACTGTGCTCCCTGGTCTATTAACGAAAGAATCGGGAATGAAAGTCAACCAAACAATAAGTTGATTTGTCTGTCGTCTTACCGATTTGTTCCTGCGTGACGAGCACAGTGGGAATGCGTTTGATGCCGTCGCTCCTCATCGGCGGCGGTCCAGCTCCCTCAGCCTGATTCAGAAGCTGCGTCACAATGGCGTCCAGGCTGCCACGACCCCATACGTAGTCGCCCACATTGCCATGAATCTACATATTGAGCAAAACGAGCCATTAAGTGAGAGAGAAACTTGCTTTAATTGTTAAAGTGACCAAATGTATTAAACTTTAATTCACCATGAGACCAGGTGCAAAGGCCATTCTGGCGTTTTGTCTGGGCATTCCCATTAGGTTAAGGACGAGATCCTCAATAAAGGCTTGTGGCATGGCCTCGGCTCGGTCAGGCTGATCCACTGCCCGTCTTTGGCCCCTGTCACTGTTATTGACATTGCTGCTGCTGCTGCTGTTGTTGTTGTTGTTGTTGTTGTTGTTGTTGTTGTTGTTGTTGTTGGGGAACCTCATGTTGAGCGCCTCCCCGCCACCTCTGTCGTGGACC